>LBNU01018285.1:10583-42453 GCA_014162995.1 Artemisia annua | reverse complement strand
ACAGGGTACCTTTGCATTTGACTGGAAAGCTTTGGAAGTTGCCTACAATGGAGGGGCAAGATGGACTTTTACCTAGCTTATCTCTGATAAGCTAGGAGCTTGTTGAGCATAAAGAAACTCTAGTCAAGCTAGAGTAAAGGTTTTCCATTTTAATTTCTTAAATTTCAAGTTTTAGTGTAATTTCCATTTAACTGTATTAGTGCTTTTCTTTGCTTAATCTTTGTGCTTTTATGCTTATTAGGTGTTAGTTATTGATCTCATTGCTTAAAATCTCAGTGTTGTTAATTGAATTTCATTGTTGCTAAAAATCTCAGTTTCACTGTGAAAATTGCATTAGTGATCATCTTGTGTAATTGTGATTCAATCCAGTGTTTCTATGCTTGTTTTGGCTCAGTAAATCTCATTAAGTTTGTTGGAAATCAGTTTCATAACCTAAATCAATCATTTGCTTTGAAACTCAAAAATCAGTGCAGTATAAGGCTTGTTTGGTTTTGCTGTCATACTTGTGTTCCAGTGTGATTTGGTTGTTGCTTATGCTTGTTACATGTTTCTTTGGTCTCACTTAGGTCTGAGATAACATAAAAACCAGTGGTCATTTGTTAAAAAGTCAAATTAGCTTTTAATCACTTCTAATTAGTAATCTGTTTAAGTTTTTGAGTCCAAATTCATCAAAACAGTTCATAAGTTGCTAGGGTTGCTTGATTTCATGTTCTTGTAGTCTAAGATATCATACTTAGTGGATAAATCAAGATCAAAACTCATAAAAGTCAACTTAGGTGTTCATAAGAAAAAGTCAAAATTGCATACTCAGTGAAATGGCAAGATTTTCTTTTTGATCTGTATAGTTCATTAGAGATTGGAAATCCAAACCAATTGTTGATTTGTGATATTTTGTTGCTTGTTAACATATTTCAAAAAGAAAATCTCAGTTTGGATTTCATTTGCTTATTAAAAAGCACTCTTGAAGTGGCTTGTTTTTCAAAAACCTCCCATGTGTCACAGCTTTTTACCCAAGTTCATAAGCTTCCATAGAGCTTATTAGTGGACTCCAGTGCATGATTCTTGGCTTTTTGGAAAGCCAAGCAACCAATCTTGATAGATCAGTGCTTATTTCTCATTTTCAAGCTTATTAGATAGGGCTGCACTTAGCTTTTTCTTTGTCCCATTTCACAGTGTATACTGAGTGGTCAGTATACACTGAGCTTTTTCACCCAACTTCATAAGCTCACACAGGGCTTATTTGTGGGAATTAGGGCTTGATTTTTGGCTTATTTGGAAGCTCCCCAGGTTGGCTTATTGGTTCAAAAGCTCTTTTGGATCTCTGAGCTTATTTGTGGTCCCCACTAGGCTCTAAAGATAGCCATTTGGTCTGTATGGTTCTGTGGTAGTTTAGGATTGCTTATTTGCTCATTTTAGCTTATCCTCTGTGCTTTTTCAGTTTCTTGTGCTTAATTTGTGTGCATATAAGTTGTTTACATCTTTATTTGTAGTTTGCTTGCACTGTAGAGATTATTAGAAGCTTTTGCATTTCCAAAAATCCAAAAAGCATCACTGTTAAGCATTTTAGTGTCCAAAGTGCTTATTTTTAAGTTTCATAAAAAGTGATTTCACAAAAGTTACTCATTTTTATCATTTAAGCATCTGTCAAAAAGAAAAATCCAAAAATAATCACTTTTTAATAAAAGTGATAGTTTCTATTTAATATAATTTAGATTTTCATTTTTCTTTTTAAAATTTTATTAAGTACTTATCTGTTTTTATAATTTTCTTAAATTCCTAGTATCTTAAAGTATTTTTATAAATTTTCTTAGAATTTTACCTGTTCATTTAGTATTTATTAGAATTAAAAACCGTTTAATTAATAATTAGTTAATATTAGTAAATTAAATAGTCTAAATAGATTTTGTTAAACAGTAGTATAATTTTATATTTTTCCTGAGTTCTAAATTTTATTTAGTACTTATGGTAATTTTCCCATAATTTCTACTGTTCATTTGGTAATTTTTAGATTTAATTATAATTAAAATAGTTTTAATACAAAAACCAAAAAGAAAATAGCTTAGGTGTTTAAAATTAATCTCAGATCCAATTTTATAATTTTCCTAGCTTTTTCACATTATTTGGAATCTGTAAAAATTGGATTTGTAATTTTCTCTTTTAATTTTCTATTTTTCTTATTTAATCTAGTTTAAATAACCTTAATATAATAGTTTAGTAATTAATTAATAAAAAATCCACAAAAAGACAAAAGTATTTATTTTCAATTTTTATATTTCTTTTAAGTCATTTTAGATTTTTAGAAATTAATTTTGCAAATTTTTAGTGTAATTTTGTAATCTTAATCCTTTTTAGATTTGTTATAAATTAGTTTTAATTAACTTTTTAAATAGTTTTAGTAATTAATTAACATTTAAATATTAAAATAATCAAAAAAAAATTTCTTTTTAATTTAATTTTCTTTTCATTTTAATTTTGTAAAAGTTTCATTTTTACCCCTGTAGTTTGTAACTGTTCATATTACCTTTTTCCATTTTACTTGATTAGTCTGTCTGTATTAGGTTTTCTCAAAGCCTAATTCTGTTTCCCTGTAGTGTAAAATTTTATTATCATTTTCTTAGTGTAATCAATACCAAAATAATTAATCTTTATCTGGTTACTGTTCTCAATCACTCATTCCAAAAACGTTTTCAAAAATACAATTTCAATCTCGTCGGGATATAACGACCCGGGAATACACTGTGCGTACACCGGATCATAAATTGATCTCTCCTCTCTCAGATTTGACTTGTTGACCACACCTGGTTGACTGGTTAGTTTGGGAGGAGTCAATGCACCTAGCCCTAGATGAAATGGATGCACCTACCCTATGTTGTGATATAGAACCAACAATTTTGTTTTCCTGATAACTGATTTGGTTTGTATCTGTGAAACACACTCCCACAACGTGTCACTAATGGCAGTGTTTTTCTTGGCTTCATCATTCAAAAATGGGTCAATCACAGCTTTTCTTTCCCGATAAATGTCTTTGCACTCCGCATATCGTTGTCTCAAACGTTGTTTCTTTGCCTTTGCGAGCTCAAACTGTTTGATAACTTCGACAATAGCCTGTTGTCGAGCCGCATCGTCTTGATCGCGTTGTTTTTGAATATACACTTGCATTTGTTTGCGGTATGGAGGAGACGACAAGCCATAATTTGTTTTATTGTGTGTTGAAGGTGTTAAGAGAATTGTTGTTTGAATTGTGCTTGAAATTATGTGTTTAGAAATGTGTTTGAGGTTGGTATTTATAAGGTTGTAAAGTGGTAGAGTTTTGTTTTTTTTTTTGTTTTTTTTTTTGTTTTTTTTTGTTTTTTTTTTGTTTTTTTTGTTTTTTTTTTGCAAACAGTAACAAAAGTTTTGAATTTGTGTGTGTATTGATTCGGTCGTAAATTCGACCAAAGTGTGTTTCGTTCCTTGCTCGACCGATCCAAGACCAAAACACCACATTGGTGTCGACCGATGGAGACCGAAGGTGACCGATCATGGTCGACCTTCCACTGTGACAAGCCTTATAGTCATTCATCCCTTTTAGTTCCTAACCAAGTAAATGTATCAACTTTATTACATGTTTTTAACTTTTAAACACAGCCTTTGGAGCTATCACTTAGGGTCCGTTTGATAAATAGGTAGGTTTAGAATTTGAATTTTGTTTAGATTTTGGATTTTGATTTGATGTAAGAGAGAAAAAAATGAGTTAAGATAAAATAATATAATTAAATTGAAAAATAATATTTTAATAATTAATGAAAGCATTGAAAATTGATTTTATTAATTTATAAAATAAAAAGAAGGGCCATTTAGAGAGAAGAACTTAACATGTTTCTACAATGTCAGAAACCACCCCTTAGCCTCAAGATTTGAAACCGTGCAACCTTTTTAATATGAATCTTAAATCTTAAAATGAAATCATCAACCAAATAGTTGATTAATGTCTTATCAAATAAAAACTCAGCCCAAAAACTTCAACCAAATGGCTTCTTAAATGTTTTATATATTTTTTGGTTTTAATACTTTATTAGTAAGACTTGAACCGACAAGATTGTAGTTTGCTCATAGTTAGTGACCATAGTCATATAACATGAGAACAAAAGTCTTAGATAATTTTTTTTTTCAGATTTTCATTTTTGTATTTTTAATTTTAACGCACCTAGCTGTTTTTAATACTCATTATTTAGATGAATGCATGTGACAATCAAAAAATGTGCAACAAATATATTGATGACGTGTAGTACGGATTGCAGGTCTACTGAGCCTGGACAGTATTATACACATGGACCCAGACTATTTCATACAAACTGGGCCTAGGACAGCATTACGCACAACTGGGCTCCGGCCCTGCAAGCAAGCTGGGCCCCGGCCCCCAAACCAATAGAACTGGATATAACCAAAGCCCAAGCCACGAGCAAGGCACGATCCGGATACACGAGGACGTATATGGACAGCTTGAGCGGCACTCCCGAAGTACGCTCACGGACCGGCCCCCGGTCCGAAAAGTGATCCATGTCCGCAAACATTCGATTAAGCTGTGGACCCTTGCCCGACAAGGGTCCCATCTCGACCCACTATGGCAGAATGTTTTTGACGGAATTGGAATCTGTTTAAGGAATTGGAATGTGAAGGAATGGAATGTTTAGAAATTGAAATCCTTAGGATTTAAAATCTGACGGAATTGAAATTTGCAAATACTAGCGCATGTTTGGTTGCAAGAAGGAAATGAGAAAAAACAATTAAAATATTTAAAATTTAATTTTAGTTTAAAATTAATAAACTAAATATTATTTAATAAATAAATTACTTATCAAATAATAATAATAATTTTTTAAATAATATTATATAAACTAATATATTAAATAAATAATGTTTTTATATAAAATACAATTGTATTTTTTTAAGGTATAAATTAAAAAAATAAGCAATAAATAAATTATATTTAATTTTAAATAAATAATAATTTTTAAATATAATAATAATAATAATAATAATAATAATAATAATAATAATAATAATAATAATAATAATAATAATTTATATTCAATTTTAAATAAATAATAATTTTTAAATCTTAATAAAGTGGTTGTTTATAAAAACTAATAATAATAACAATAATAATTAAATAATCGTTTATAATAAAATAATAATAATAAATAAATCAATATGAATTCCATTGAATTGTAAACAATCCTCTCATATATGTCATGGAATGTTGAATTCCATATATATGGAATTTTGAAGGAATTTCATTCCATTCCGGTTGCCAACCAAACATAGTAAGGAATGGAATTCAGATTCCAAATTCTTTGAATTTGTCAACCAAACACGTTATGGAATGGAATTGAATTCCAATTCCACCAGAATCCTTAGGATTCCGCCGAACCAAACGGGCCCTAAGAGACCCTAGCATTTCCACCGCCTATAAAAGGAAACCTCGACACACACTTTCGAGGTATGACTTTCTCACTCATCCCAATACACACATATTTCTCTGATAACATGAGTACTTATTCTCACGCCGGAGCTTAATCGTAAGGTCCGTCCCCACGATAATATTGTATTATATTCATTTAGGGCTGAGCAAAACCCGACCGACACCCGAAAATCGTCCCGATCCCGACGTCCCGAATCGTCCCGAATCCCGAACCGACCATACTCGGGTCGGGACTAGGTTTGGGTTTTTCAGCTTGTCGGGATTCGGGTCGGGTCGGGAGTCGGGACGAAGTCGGGATTACAAAGAAAAACCATACAAATCGGTTTCGTTTCGGGACTCGGGACGGGATTCGGGACGATTCGGGCTAGACTCGGGTTGGGACTCGGTTTGGGTTTTACAGCTTGTCGGGATTCGGGCTTCGTCGGGACGGGTCGGGTTCCGGCCCGATGCACACCCCTATATTCATTTTAAGTAAAATAATATTGTATTATATTTTGCCACTCTGTCTATTTATTTTTAAAAAGTTATACTACATCCACAAAAGAACTAAAAAAACCATTCACAAAATGATGTGATATTTTTTGATTGAGTTAATCAAATAGAAGAGAGATATATTATTTGAAAAATAACCAATCAAAACATGTCACCTTATTATTATTATTTTTTTTAGGCAGCACTTCATTGAAAGGAACAAACAAAATATAAAGTACAAGACAAAAGGATCCCACCACCCCTAAACATGTCACCTTATTTTGTGAATGTTTTTTCATGGTTCTTTTGTGGATGTAGCATAGCTCATTTTTAAAAGAGTATTTTCTTTTGTATTTTCACAATGTTCACAAAAGGTTTCCGGTTTAAATGTCATTAGATAGCCTATATAAAAGCTTTATTTAGTAAGAGCTTATTATTTAAACTCAAAACCATAGGCAGCAACAAAACAAGCATAACCAAAAGTACTTTAAATCCTGCTAAGTTTCACAAAAAAACATAAAAGAGTTTTGCTAACGACAACTCTAATAATTGTGAATTAAAGACTTTAATCATTTGTAAGAATACAATTCAACCAATTACAATCAACTTGTGAATTAAAGACTTTAATTTATTACAATTGTTTTGTAACACTTTATTTTATTACAATTGTTTGTAATGATTTTTCACTTAGCCAGATCCCTGCCTCAAAGGTCCTTCCGACATAAAAAGCAAAAGCCGCGGTGGGTGTCCATGGTACTGGAACCGTCCCGAACCGCAACCGTCCCGAAAGAACCGAGAACCGAAAATATGGAAAAAGTGGAACCAAGAACCGTCCCAAGTTCTTCGGTACGGTTCCGGTACGAGAATTTTCGGTAATTCCCACAAGAACCTAAGTGTTTAAATACTTTATTATTTTCATCGTCGATCATTTATAAAGACATGATAATAATGCTATAATAATACAAATACACACAAAAATGTCTCCAACAATGCAAACCATCTCTTTAACACATTCGTCATCATTCAAAAGATCTTCAATTTCATCCACATTTATTTCCATTCTCTCCCTTCTTATCCAATCTTGGATTATGAGTTAAGGTTTTAATTTTATTATGTGTTTTTAAGTTTTAGATTTTTTATNGAACCGGACGGTTCCGACCCGAACCATCCCGAGAACCTAAAATTTGGAATTTTAGGAATCAAGAACCGTACCATGGTTCTAATATACGATTCGGTTCCGGTACGGTTCCTCATTTCTTTTGGTTTCTAGGTTCTTTTGGACACCCCTAGTCAATAATCTTCATAAATTTCATCGTAAATATGAAATACTTATTAAAAAAAATCGAGAGAGAGAAAAAAGATGCATGGTAATTTGTATGCTCGGGCGCCCGGCTAGTTAAGCATGGGCTGATTCATAAATGTTTGGGCTTTGATTACAAATAAACCTCTAGGGCAACAAAAGCTCCTAACAATAGTTTAAAAAAAAAAAAGAGCAAACCACATAATCCAAAACAAATCACACACACAAATGAAGCTACATTCTGCATTATGAAACAAACGGATCAACTGCAATACTCTCTCGATTTGCATTTAGGAATCCTTCAAACATCGTTTCCTTAGTGTAACCCTTTTTCTCTTGTTCTCACTACGAGGCATGAAAGCAGAACCAAGTCAACCAACCTCCAATTGAGATGTATTTTTCTTTGCAAACAACCACCTCCTCATTTGGATGGTTTTTCCCACCTTCTTGAAGTACAAAGGTTTGATCAATCATTTACAGTCTTTGTAAAATCTTTAAGATGTGTGTTTTTATATTTGCTTATTTTAGACCTTATCATGTTTATTTGCTAATTATTTGAGATCAAATTGTAGACTACTATACCCATTTTGTCATGACTTTAAAATGCATACCCAAACATTGCATGCCCTTTTTGTGATTACTATCTTGACCAAGTGAAGTTGAGGCTACCCGGGAGCTTCTTTTGGCTATGATGTACACGGCCTAACCCGTATTCGCGTGGCCATTTGTGGACTTTTCGTTGGCAATCCTGAGATGTTCACTCAGCAAGGTTTGAACCTGGGTCTCTTCTGAGACCTTAGAGCCACCTTAAGTGATGTTACGAAGCAAGACTTATAAATAGTTAAGAGTCAAGACATTAAGTTTATGTAGTTTGATGTAAGAGTTCTTGTAATACACATGTATAACGATATTGTTTTTGTTCTTGTAGTGTGTCTACCAAACATGTTGAGTTGTACTCCCGGAATTTGATTAATTTATTTATTGTATCACATGTTGATTGATTGAAACGTGACCTTGTTTTTTTTTATGTATGGTACTACTACCCCATCTCCCCGAGAGTACTCATTAGGAAGAACTTAGGGCCTGTGAGTGATTGATTATGAAATGTTGCTAGGAATAGTGACTCATGTAGAGCTTCTTAATTTAGATGGTTAGCACATATATTAATGATGGTCATTGGTCAATGAGCCGTTGCGAAGTTATATTCGAGATATCTGGTTTGTACTTTTTTGACAAACATATGTGCACTTATGTGATCCTCTTTGATAGGTAGACTCATGTGTTTTATGTCCTCCATGTTGGTAATGGGACAGTTGGCGAGGGCGCCCAAAGATGACTTTGAAAAGACACCCCATGAGTTTGTGTATTAGAATTTGGTCTCTTTTTCACGTTTTTACATAAAAAAGTGTTTAAGCCTAAGAATTGAGAGGTAAACAGGTATGGAATTCATGGTAAATGTGCTATACAAATAAATGCTAAATTTAGGGATCAAACATTTTAAAGCTAATGAAGAATAGACATGTACCAAGTTATTAACTAGTTAGTGGCACATATAACGGTAGTCAGTTAAGGATGTATCTTGGCAACAAAGTGATTGTCATATTAACCGTATTTAAGGTCTTCATTAAACTTGATATCTACATCGCTTTCCCGATTAGTGTAAGTATAAACAAATTCTCCTCATGAAGAATGCAGAACGACAAAGAAAAGTCTAATCATGTTAGAGAATTTCCTTATCCTTTTATGTTGTCGGGTTCGACTATCCCATTTATATCCTAGAATGATGAGTGGCGTGAGTGTGGCTCATGAGGGACATTTTGGTCTTTTTACCAAAAGAAGAGGGATTTGAAATTTGAAAATTAGAATTTTTTTAGTAAGCATTAATGGTTAAATGTGAAATTTATGATATATATATTAACATAGACTAGAGAGAGTAAAGGCGATAAAACCAGAGGCAGACTAACCTAGGTTAATCTGAAATCTTGAGTGCTGTTTTCATTCCGGCGAAAAGAAAGGTTGGTTTCCTTCTACTAGAAAATCGATCAAATTTTTATTTGTCTTTGTACTTTGCAAGATTGGTCCGATTCTTGATTTTCTTTCTGTTTCTTGGTTGTACAATGCTTACATCACCGTCACTTATTTTTATTACCTTGATTCTCTTATGTGCTATGGATCTTCATGTTTTGACTCTTTTGACAATCAAAAGCGCGAAAAATACTGTTTGAATACACTATTGGATATGCGTTTTAATGCTCTATCTAATACTTGACTTGTTTAGCAGTTTCTGTGTTCAGCATGCGCTTAAATGTTTTAGATTGCTTATTTATTGTTGTTCTTAATTGGGTATGTTGTTGTTGTATTGCTGTTCTGGAGAGAATTTTGATGGAACAATGTTTTGTGAATCTTTTCTGAACACAAACCCTTTATTGTTCTGGTCTTCCTATTTAAAGATGAAAACGGGGTATTTTGTGTTAAGAATCTAATTAATCAAGCAATCTAAAGTCTAAACGGTTGATCGGTTTTTTAGCTGTTTTCAGTGAAGGATCTGGAAACCTTAACTCAACCAATGGGTTATGGGTGTTTGGGTGTGCCTTTAAAAATCAGTTTATGAGTATTTGAAGAATTTTGGCTATGATTCGATTTTATGATTAATTGAAGCGAAATAATAATATTATTGGAAGCATGTAATGAACTAGCCAAGAAAACTGATAACCAATATACATGTAATGATCTAGGTACAGTAATTTTAACATCCCGCTTGTCTGCTTATCTGATTCTCATTCTTTAAGTTGCTATAATCGTTTGAAATACGTTAAACTCTTTTGCGTCGTACGGTTAACTAATAGCATAACATATCCTTATATTTTAGCCTCGACGAGATTGTAACTAGATTTACTTTAATTTTCTTTTTGAGGTTCTTAGCAATGGAGAAGTCAAGGTTTGTTCGTTATGACCCAAGCGTCCATGAAGTGATGCAACACCTAATGTCTGAGTTGACCCAAAGGTCAAACAGAGGGGAACCCCTTGGTCTAAGAAGGAGTGAACTGCAATATGACCTTTATATCCCTAGATACGAGGTATGTGCTAAAGTTGGTTTGGGGAAAAATTTCAAAATGTATTGTTTCGAGTGTGTGAGTATAATCTTTAAGTTTGATAGTTGGGTGTACTGTATGTATTCTATCCGCTGTCATGAGGTTTGTTCAGCTTTTGCAATGATGTGCGCGGTGATGTATTTCATTAAAAGATCCGAAAGTAATACATAGATATTTGTTTTTGGATAATCTTTCTTTTATGTGTAGATTCAGCGCCCATCATCAGTTTCTAATTCTATGGCTGATCATCTCAACAAAGTGGGTACTCAGGTTATTTTCGTGACAATTGTCTATGTTTATCTCATAAATCTGTATCTGTTAGAAACTCATAATTTAACTGTATGACTTAATTGACAGTGTGCGTCTAGCAGCACGGAAAATGTGCAAGAGGTATTTTTTTTTTTCTCTTGAAATTTGTTTATCGAACTTACTTTAAATGATGATGATTTAACTTTTCACATCTTTGTCTTCAGAAAAATGATGATG
Organism: Artemisia annua; assembly: GCA_014162995.1. Lineage (NCBI taxonomy): Eukaryota > Viridiplantae > Streptophyta > Magnoliopsida > Asterales > Asteraceae > Artemisia > Artemisia annua. The sequence continues at coordinate 31,640 of LBNU01018285.1, read as the reverse complement.
ATTTTGTGCCAGCTGGATATCCCAATGAATATAGCAGGTATGTATATTTTCATACTTCAGTGAGTAGTGTGTGGTATGATGATGATACATAATTATACAATCTTACTAGTGGATTTTGAGTTTTCTTTTAACGCTAATGGGTCAAGAGGCAAAATAGGGTTTTCAAAAGAAAAAGAGGCAAGATAGAAGAAACTTGGCTAAAAAAGAAGCGCCCCGCACATTAAGTAAAGGGCATAATTAAGTGTGTATGACTTCTTAATTGTATTATTCACACACACACACACAAAATGTTACATTTGTTTTTACATATTTATAAATGAAATTATGAAAAGAAAGAGATGAAGCTGGGCAAGTCAACACAACCTAACATATTTCAACTGTTAAGCCATTTACTTATGAATGAACTGATTTAGTGGGGGTTAACGGGTCAAATCAAAAGATTAGATATAACGGGAAGAAGTGTACTGATTTAGTGGGGGTTGAAAGTCGTTCGAAATCCATTGTTGTTGCATGCGCCTTCCTAATTCTAATTTTTATCCGAAAAATGTGACAGTTGAAGTGACATGCTCCTTCAATTTCTTCTAAAAAATGAACCGTTTCAACCTGAATGTGATGATCTGTCAGTCGGTCACCCAAACCTGACCCGCCCATCTTTCCACCTATAAGTTTTTCACAATTTTTTTCTTTTTGTTTGCAGTGTTGTTGAAACAAGGCTTAGAAAGTTGCAATTGGAGGTTGGTTCTGCTTCCATGCCTCGTAGTGAGAACAAGAGAAATAGGGTTACACTAAGGAAATGATGTTTGAAGGATTCCTAAATGCAAATCGAGAGAGTATTGCAGTTGATCCGTTTGTTTCATAATGCAGAATGTAGCTTTATTTGTTTGTGTGGGATTTGTTTTGAATTATGTGGTTTGCTCTTTCTTTCTTGAAACTATTGTAGGAGCTTTTGTTGCGCTACAGCTTGCTTTTTATGTTTTATGTGAAAATTAATTAGGATTTAAAGTACTTGGATTATGATTGTTGTGTTGCTGCTTATGCTATTGAGCTTAAAAATAGGGAGGTGATTTGCGGAATTCAAAATTTGTTTGGCACACTCCAATGTACAAGTATAGTAAGCATCCTATGATATATGTAAATCTGTTTACTGCAAAGATTGGAGTGTGTCAATCAAAACTTGAAGTGTTGCAAATCATCTCCCTTAAAAATAGGCTCTTACTAAGTAAAGCTTTTCAAGTAAAATTTAACTCAAATGATAAGCCACTTCGGCACTTCATATAGCTTACAAATACGCTTCAGTTTTAGATTAGAGCTCTACAGGGTTAACTTTTGGCATTGGGTTGGGTCAAAAATCCTTTTGTTCAAAATTAGATAGTATGAAACATGATTTTAAAGAACATATTTTATGATTTCAAAGAGCTAATTATTACAAAAATTAATCAATCTTTTGAACAAAGTGCTTTTGAAAGTTATTGTGCACTAGTTAACACTTGGCTCTGTCGTTTAACATGTTCGTTTCTTAGATAAATGTTCTGATATAGAGCTGGAACCTAATTCATAAGTAAATAACTTTGATTTGCCACCCTACTAAGAACTCTTATTATAAAGTAGTTTTAAACCTTAATTTGGTTCTCTTATTAGATTTGCTCGATCTTGCTACTACAGCTGGGCTTTGTATGTTGGGTTCTAACAGCGAAAGGATGTGAACTTAATCTATATTAAAGGTAGAATATGGGGATTTATATTTGTGAGTATATTCTTAGATTCTGATTAGTCATTTAGTAATCTCCCAGAATATAATTTAGTTGCGCGTAAAAGATATGTCATCGTACTTTTGCTCGAGTCTTCATCTTTAGTTTTTGGTACACATGTATATTGAACTCAAAAATCAAGATGACGTACTACTGGAATCATTTTATTTGCTACAATCTTCATATTTAGTGAGAAATTAAATATGCTGCCCGTGCAACAAATTTAACAGAAACTGATCAAGTAATTGGCAAGTATACTTGATGCATCATCATAAGCATAGCTATATGAATGAGGGCAACCTCTCTTGAAATATTGCAAGTAATTTGTTGGCTTGCAACTGTTACGATTTTGAAACTGCTCGGTGCAACAATATTCAGGTGCATGATAAGCAGTGCCCACTCTTACATGCGGGAGGTGGCAAAAAAGGGTCCAAAAATAGTCACGAGATACCCGAATGAGCGCGTGTAAATCTGAGTCAAATACTCACATTCTTCGGGTAACTTAAAAGATAGAAAATCTCATTCGTTTATGTGTACCGATAGCATCATTCTAAAAAAATACTATTCACTTCAAATTGTGTTTTTCTAGTAAACTTTGCCTATAGTACTTTTCATATTAGTTCAGTTTATAAAATCACATTTCTCCCACAATGTTGACTTCGGAGCCCCTTTAGCACTAGCCACCTTAAAATATTTTAGATTTTTTTATATTCTTGCTAGCCTCCTTAGCCTGCTTCGGCGGGATTGAGTTTGTTGTTGTTATATTTTTACTAAGCATTTGATTATGTTGTAGAAAATTTAGTTTGTTTTATTAATAAGATAAAATAAAACTAGAATCATCATTTTGCCAATCTTAAAAATGTTGGTTAGGCAAGTAGCCTTAGTCCGGACTCTTTCTAGACCTTATACGACTATTTCCACATCTAAAACAATGTGTAACCATTTCTTGTAGATCGAAAGAGTTGGGATAAAACCAAGGATTTATCATACAAAAGTACTCCATTTCCTGACCACATAAGATTTTTTGCGCTCCAAGAATAGGTGTCCGAAGTTCCAAAAGTCGCCGCTTTCATATTGATTCTTTCGACAGATTATGTCAATATATTCTTAAAATCGTTAAGACTTTAAAATGCCATATTTTCCAACTAGCTCGTCTAAAAGTACTTTTAGTCATTGAATTTATATAACAACATTTTTCTTAAATTCTTCTCGACTTAATCCCATCAGAAAATGTAGCCAAATACTATTAATCTCGTCAATGATCAAACATGAACAAACAGATACAGCTCATTCATCAATACTTCGACAGCCCATGAGGCCAGGACACTCACCTCCATCATTTTTACTTAAAACCCACTATCACACTATGTACAGATTAAATCAACACATTATGATTTTTGTGTTACTGCATTTTCTTTTACAGAATATGCAAATTAAAACTCGAGTGAAGTGTTGTGAAGCAACTTATAAGTATTCTTTCATAAGCAAACAAAATGAGCAATCCCAAACACCTGTATTTACATACCTAGTAATAACTTTTCATTTAAAGAGGGCATAATACTATCTTTTCGGAGAAGCAATTCAACTCCATAAATGACACAATGACTTTCAACCTGTGCGGTAGAAGGTGAACATTATTCTCAATCTTACATATGCCATCATGATTAAGTGCAACCATGCAGACGGGTAAGTTTGGGGAATTGGCAAAAGTGGTCCCTCCGTGTTTTTTATTCTTAAATCTTGTCTCTTTGATCCGACGGTCACGATCCGTCCTTTGGTATGTACCACTTTTTGGGTATCTAAAATAAAGCGCCTCTTATTAATAAGATAAAATAAAACTAGAATCATCATTTTGCCAATCTTAAAAATGTTGGTTAGGGAAGTAGCCTTAATCCGGACTCTTTCTAGACCTTATACGACTATTTCCAAAGACCACATCTAAAACAATGTGTAACCATTTCTTGTAGATCGAAAGAGTTGGGATAAAACCTAGGATTTATCATACAAAAGTACTCCATTTCCTGACCACATAAGATTTTTTGCGCTCCAAGAATAGGTGTCCGAAGTTAACTCCAAAAGTCGCCGCTTTCATATTGATTCTTTCGACAGATTATGTCAATATATTCTTAAAATCGTTAAGACTTTAAAATGCCATATTTTCCAACTAGCTCGTCTAAAAGTACTTTTAGTCATTGAATTTATATAACATCATTTTTCTTAAATTCTTCTCGACTTAATCCCATCACAAAATGTAGCCAAATACTATTAATCTCGTCAATGATCAAACATGAACAAACAGATCCAGCTCATTCATCAATACTTCGACAGCCCATGAGGCCAGGACACTCACCTCCATCATTTTTACTTAAAACCCACTATCACACTATGTACAGATTAAATCTACACATTATGATTTTTGTGTTACTGCATTTTGTTTTAGAGAATATGCAAATTAAAACTCGAGTGAAGTGTTGTGAAGCAACTTATAAGTATTCTTTCATAAGCAAACAAAATGAACAATCCCAAACACCCTCTGTATTTACATACCTAGTAATAACTTTTCATTTAAAGAGGGCATAATACTATCTTTTCGCAGAAGCAATTCAACTCCATAAATGACACAATGACTTTCAACCTGTGCGGTAGAAGGTGAACATTATTCTCAATCTTACATATGCCATCATGATTAAGTGCAAGCATGCATATTAGCGTCTAAGCAGTAACCATACAAATAAATTACCAATATCAACATGACAGCTATTAATCCTATCAGGCTCACTAAAATAGGGTTTACTTAGGTTATATTTATGATCCACATCATAGCCAATTTCAGCGCCTATATATAATGTTGCGCTCATCCCATATTACACACCTACACGTCGGTTTCTTCTTGATCCACTCAGCTCCACACGTGTAGCAAAACTCATAACCACATCTGCAATGACATTCCAAGTTACAACCATTATTAAAAAGCAGCAGATCCTATTTTATTTTCTTTATGTTATCAAATCAAAATTGTCTTTTCTTGTAGATACAAATATTAGTCTCAACATCTTAGCGTTCTAATACTTTCTTAATTATGGTTTAACCAGGATTCAGAGGGCGTTGCTTTAGCTTATTACTACCACTGTGAAGATTTATTCATATTTTCCATTTCTTCTTCTTTTTATTGGATTGCTATCCAGCATAACAGTTAATGGTTTACGAATATTACAGACAATGGAAATTACCAGTTGCATGAGGAATATACAAATAACAAAGGGAGGTTTCATATATCCCTTTTTATCCTGATGTGTTAAAAACAAATTCTTAAATCCATAAAGGAGGCGAAACTCTATACAATAGACTATTCAAGAGCAAAAAGTGTTTTATGTGACTAAACGAAAACGATGATTAAGCCCAAACATAAAAAGACAAAATTAAAAATTAAAAATTATTGCAAGTTATTAGTAAAGTTGTCAAAGCACATATATATATATGGGTCAAACCATCAACTTACAACGATAGCTAACTTTATGGATATTTAACAGTAAACTATTTTCTTTTTTTTTCAATGGCACATGTTCAACTTTTAAGTAGAGTGCAAGGTTTAACATAAGCACAACATACTGGTTTAACATAAGCACAACATACTATGTGCAGAAACCATGTGAGACAAAGGAGATAAGAATACAATACCTGCAAGTCATATGGTAGCACCCTTTTGCAAGTTCAACAAAGGTCTTGCACTTTTTACACTCACGCCAACGATTTTTGGTTGCAAGAGACTCTAGTTTTCCTTCAATAGAAGATTTATATAAAAACGACTTCTTATAGGCGGAGCAAGTAATATTATTATGCCAAGCTACTTTGCAGCTTATACAGAAACCACGATGACATTTAACACATTCCCTCATTTCAGATCCTTTAACACCGGTGGATGATGAAGTAGTTGTATTGGCTTGAACCTCGGTTTTCGACATTAAAGCTGAACAATTAGGAAACGGGCAATAAACTCTCTCTGTAGGAGGAATAGAAGCCTCTTTAATCCGTAAACTCATAAGATCATATACTTCTGGTTTTAAAAACTTTTTGCACCTCCCAATTTCAAGTTTAGATTTGCAATTTTCATGTGGACACTGTGGCAGCTTCCCTTGAAGCAACTTTGCTTCTACGTGTTTCCCAATACACGAAAAACAATATCTGTGTAAACATTTCTTAACAGAAAACATTTGACCACTGTCGAAACATTCATAACAGATTTTACATTGCTCGATAAATGTACAACCAGAATCCTTTTCTTCCCATTTGCTGGCTTCAGAACCAATTGCCTTTCTTGCTAGTTTATAAGCACATTTGGCATTGTTTTGGCTCACAAGTAGTCGTTCACAAGAACTAAATTTTGTCAGAAGAAGATTCACTTGATCAACCAATGTCACAATCTTCTTGTTTGTTGGTTTCCCTTTACCAGTTAGCTGCATTGTCAAAGATGCAATCAATTAGTCGCAATACGCGCAAACTTTTTGCTTGATAATCGAACAGTTAGTGAAAGATTGGTAATATAGAGTTAACTACTATCAGGACAGTTTAATAAGCTTATACCAAGTGTCTGGGATAGCTTAATAAGCTTATCTATCAATTGTGTTTTGATATAAGAAAATATCTCTTATTTAAACTACTTATCTCATATCTCATCTTTTAACAGATGTTTGGGACTGCTTACTGAAACTATCTCATACATTTTCAAAGGAGGTGTCTGAGATTGCTCACTAAAACTACTTATCTACTATTGCATTTCTTAAAGAAGCCCTTCCAAGTTACTTATCCATTTATTACGTTCTGATACACTAGTAACAGATTAGCATTTTTAAGAATGTTTAGGATCACTCGTTCAAACTGCTTATCTCATTCCTCGTATTTTAACGATGTTTAGGATTACTTATTAAAACTACCTATTCCAAATCTCATTTTCTAAGGGGGGTATTTCGGATTGCATATTAGGACTAGTTATCTCAGAGTATCTCATTTCCTAAGTAATTGTTTGGTATTCCTTACTTAAACTGCTTATATATAGACACTAAGCTATTTTAAATTCCAAGTTACTAATCCATGACACTTATTCCACTCACATTCAAATTATCATACATACACCCGAAAAAATGCTTATTTCCTGTATCATTATTAAAAACACAAGAGAATACTTAACGGAAGTAGTCTACCTCCAATATTCTTTACAATGGGAAAATAACCAGCATACAGTTACTTTGTACAGAATCCTAGATCAAAAAGAGAGACAGGCACGGGGATCTTTCTAGAATAAAACTGGATTTTGCAACAACAGAACTAATGAGAAACCATCTCATCTTAGGCAAATATCAGGTGACAACAAGCAGTTCTTTTGATTTTGACCGCAAAGAGAGTAGAGTGCTGTACATGCTCTGTATCTCCCTTATGAGATTCGAAAACCAAAGTAAAGAATCACTACACTACACGTTAACCCATATTGATCACCACCTCTTATAGCTAGGTACTACCTAAACTAATAACTACTTCCAGCCATAAAAAATGTTTCTAACGAATCAACACAGAAACAAAATCCACAAAAGTAAACACCTTGTTTCCTCAAAAGGTTGCAAGACTGATCAATCTCTAGTAATAGGACAATTCAACAAATACCAAACTATTGAACTCATTCGAAGCGTGAAAATTGCAAACCTCCAAATAGAACCATAAAACCGATCTAAAACCTTACTCTACCAAACCAGTACAGCAGTACTACTACACGCAGTAACCAATTAGAACAGAAAACCTAATAACAGCATCATAGTTGGGTATATGTCAAGTTAAGTACTGGTTTCAAACAGTTTTTCCTTTTACTTCAGTTAAACAGTTATATTTTGATTAAAAGTTACATTTCAGTCACTAGCAAAAATAACGAGTCCAGTTCGTGCTTCGTCACCATACTATCTTTTAACATATGTTTGGGACTGCTTACTGAAACTATCTATCTCATACGTTTTCTGAGAAAGTGAGAAGGTGTCTGAGATTGCTCACTAAAACTACTTATCTACTAGTATTGCTTTTCTTAAAGAAGCCCTTCCAAGTTACTTATCCATTTATTACGTTCTGATATAACAGATTAGCATTTTTAAGAATGTTTAGGATCACTCATTCAAACTGCTTATCTCATTCCTCGTATTTTAACGATGTTTAGGATTGCTTATTAAAACTACCTATTCCATATCTCATTTCCTAAGTAATTGTTCGGCATTCCTTACTTAAACTGCTTATATATAGATACTAAGCTATTTTAAATTCCAAGTTACTAATCCACGACGCTTATTCCACTCACATTCAAATTATCATCCATACACCCGAAAAAAATGCTTATTTCCTGTATCATCATTATTAAAAACATAAAAAGCCGAAACAATCCAAATCATCATACGCCCAAACACCCCGTAAATTAATCCGAAACATCCAAAACTTCTATTTCCTCTACCGAAACGCAACAAAATCAAAACTTACGCAATTATAAACAAAAAAACTGTCCGAACAAACACGAACCCTCCTCAACCCCATCTTAACCGCGCTATTCAACCCTTCAACCACGCCCATAACCTCCACCATCTCCCATTCACCCCTCACCCCACCCACCCCATGCCTCACCAAAAAACCCTTTCATTAACCTCAAGCACGTGCATCTCACGTGCGTCACGAATCACAACACCAATCCCACCAAATCTCATCTTCACATTCATCACCTTCTCATCACTCACTATCCCCTTCACATAAACCCTAAAAACCTCATCACTCTTCTTCGCCACGTCAGCATCCACGTCATCGTCTGTTGTTAGGTCGATTATCTGGTCACCGGAGATTTTGTTTTCTGATTTGACGGTTTTACGGCGTTTGGTGGCGGAGATGGCTTCGTGGAGTTGGAGGTTGAAGGCGAATTCGTGATCGGAGATGATGGTGACGTCATTGATGGACATGGTGACGTCACTAGTAATGAGGCGTGGTTATTTTTTTTGACTGTGGTGTGTTGTGTGAATTTTTGGTTTTAAGGTTTTGGAATTTTGAATATTTGGTATTTTGTTTTGGTAAGTTTGTGTATTTATGTGTGTTGCTGATTTTAGGGAATCATTTCCAAAAGTGGTAGGTTATGGGCAATGTTTTTGAAAACCGGCTCGGTAAATGAACCGGTCGGTCAACTGGTAGTTTAGCCGGTTGGATCGGTCGGCCGAGCTGGTTGGGTAGTTTTGAAAAAATCACGACGAGTATATAAGCAATAGACAATAAGCAGTTAGTAGCTTAAGGCAAACATTCTGAAAGTCAATATTTTAAATCCTACTAATTCATAAAACAAAATCCATATAATTATCAAATAATCAAAAACAAAAAAATAGGAACAACTTTGACTGATTATTTATCGACTCAGGGTTTTTGGTATAACCGGTTTTTTTCCGGTTTTCATTGGTTCAACTACAACAGGCTTACCTTGGGTTTTCAAAACCAGTTAGACCAACAGTTCAACTGGTTGATTCGGTCATGTTTTCAAAACATTGGTTATAACGTAATAGGTAAAACTGTAGTCACATAATTTTTTTTACCTATAAATGAATCTTATAACACAATAAAAAAACATTCACCAGTAACATGAGGTTAGAGGAGCGCATGCTCACAATTAACATTTTTAAACACAAACACAAACACTTGAAGAAAAAAAAAAAAAAAAAAAAGTTAATTGCTTGAAAATGCATCATACTTGCCAATTTTTGTTATTGTGTGTATTGAACTTTTTTTCTTATTGTGTATACTGAACTTTCAAATTTCAATTATTGTGTGTAATTTGTGACCATTTTACTCTTACTTTTTTCAAATTTTGAAAGGTAAAATGGTCATTATACATGGCTAAATAGTTACAAAATACACACAATAACCAAAATTTGAAAATTCAATACACACAATAAGAAAAAAATAGTTCAGTACATACAATAACACGTAAGTGATATTAAAAAGGTTTATATTAGCCAATATTGTGTGTATTAGATTTGATAAATCCACATAAATCTTATTAAACATCAACTTAAAGTATATATACACATGCTTAAACCTGTTCAGCCAAATGACAATTCTAAGCATAATAGGAACAATGCAATTGGACTAGGCCCAAATTGTAAACAGGATATAATAACCAGTGGGCCAACTAGAATGTCACGTTAATACTCTCTTTCAGTTGAAACGAGAGGCCTTCGAATATTTAAACTGTAGCGAAACTTTAGAAACAATGCAATTGGAAAACCTTTAGTGAATATATATCTCAATAATGAAACTTGGAAGAAACATGAAGAACACGAACTTGTATGAAGCAACATAGTCACGAACAAAGTGAATATCAATTTCAATGTGTTTCGTACGTTGATGTTGAATTGGATTCGTAGACATATATACAATACTAACACTATCATAATAAACCAAATTAGATGTAAATAAATGAACATACAACCCACGTAAAAAATTACGGATCCAAGCATTTCAGCAACCACATTAGCACCACCACGATTTCAGCACTGGAGCCAGATAAGGTAACCAGTCGCTTAGTGAACCACGACAAGAGGTTATCACCGAGAATGCACAATAACATGAAGTAGACCGACGAGCAAACGAGCAACCGAGCAACCGACCCAATCAACATCAGTATATGTAGTAAGGTGAGCAGTAGAATATATATGTAGCTGAAGAACATGATCAATAGTACCACAAAACATTGCACAAATGCGCTTCAAATCCGGTCGTGTAAAAGTAAGATATTAAAGAGCATCAGCAAGGCCGCGATATAAAGACAGGCCTGTTGAACAACATAGGACAAATCCGGTCGTGTAAAAGTAAGATATTAAAGAGCACCAGCAAGGCCGCGATATAAAGTGGGATCACTAACATGTTCACTATCATATCCAAGCTTGTACTCAATATCAACAAGGGTCTTGCACAGGTTACAATTCTGCATATGAGCTCGCTCAAGAATTTCCTCTGCAAATTTATACTGTGACAAAAACATGCCAGAAGCCGATCGTTGAGTAGAAATACCAAGCAAATAATTGAGAAAGACAAGATTTGTCATAGCAAACTCAGTGTAAAGTAATACAATAATACGCTGTAAAAGAGTAGGAGAATAAGCTATGAGAATAATGTCATCCACATATAACAATAGATAAGCAATATCACCGTGATGAAAAACAAATAGAGACGTATTAGTATCAAAGAAAGAAAATAGGAAAACAAAAAATAAAATAAAATTACAACTAAAAGGCATTGTCGAATACAATTTTTAAGGATTTTTTGGGAGAGGATTTTGAGGCTATAATACCATACTAGATTTGAATATTTGATAAATCCCTATAAATATAATTAAGCATCAACGTAAAGTATATCTATACTACTTATAATACATCTTATACCTTCTCTCATATTAAATTTTTAAGAGTACCAAAAATAGATTTGTAAGTAAATACAATTAGTAAAACTATTAGTACAACCATCTAATATAATAAATGTTTAACCATTTGACTTTTCAACCCCTATTTAATGTTGTAAAAAAAACACCCTCTACATAAAAGGTACATGTTAATATGCTTATTGTACAAGTTAATCAAACATAAAAATATATATATATACAATTAATATAACTTTCTTTTTATCTTGTATACATGGTTTTTAAAACTGGACCGTACAACGAATTATCTTCTCAAACGGTTCCCGATTTTTGGTGGTTTTGTCCGGTTCAACCGGCCTCCATAATAAAATCATCAATCGTCACGAATAACATAAAATCAGACACATTACTCGCATAAATTTTTTTTACAGGGTACCCGCCGCCGCAATGCTCAGGTACCTGCTATTATATATACATGCATAAACCTATTCAGCCGAATGATAATCTAAGCATACTAGGAATCGACTGGGCTAAGCCCAAACTATAAACACAACATAATAAACAATGGGCCAACTAGAATGTCACGGTAATAGTGTAAAAACCCGAAATTTTCCAAGTTATTTATTTCCTGTGAGACCGAAAAGTTTATTATTTAATATGATATTCAGCATTTCCATTTAGTCTCACATTTAAACTTTTGCTTTCATTTATACTGTAAAGCAACGACGACTATTGTCAGATAAACGATATGACGAATTTTATTAAAACCGCACGCGTACCGACACCATGATAGTATGGCATAGTTCTAAATAATTAAATTCCGGGATTCAACAAAACCCGAGGTTCGTTTAATTTCCCTCGAGTGTTACAGAAATCAAAAAGGGTCCTCACACCTCACTTTTCTTATTTAACTTCCACTTATATTACTTACACAAATAAATACACAAAACAAAATACATTAAATTAAAAACTAAAATACAAAAACAAAATAAATAATAAAGATAAACTACAAATCGTCCCTTGGTTATCCCCACAAAACCGACACCCCTATCCCCCACATTCATTTTAACGTTTCTCCCCTCACCCTCTTTTTAGATACAAACAAGATAATCAGCACATCAAACCCAGGTCTGAAATTTCCTCTGCTACGCTTCAAGGTCCTCTCCCCTCTGTTTCGTTTCAGTTTAGCATCACAACAAGCCCCTCAGCGGGATACCCTCCCCTTCGTCTACATATTGGAGGTCAACACAAGATCCAAAAGTGTGATTAGATGGTGACTAAGCACTTCCCCTTTTGGCTACAAGATCGACTAACCATAAGAAAAGGTGGAATCAAACCACTCTCGTATTTGTACTATATAATCCAATCGGCTCACAAGGACTTCCACACATCCAAAAGCTTCACAACAAAAGATTGGTTAGCATTTGAGAGAAACGAGTTCTGAGGATTCGAAGGGTGTGTGGAATTGCTTGTGGCAGATTCGGGTTTGAGTTTTTGGGTTTATTTGAACTCTCGGTTAATCGACTCCTCTTGTTGTAAGGTTCCCATGTCCTTTTGTTTTTGTGCTCTTGATTTTTGTTTCCTTCGACAACCTATAACTATGTTCACTTCGTGTAAATCTCACTATGGGTTAATTAGTTACGGATGTATATCGTCTCGTTGATTTTCTGTGGTGAATCGAATTAGTAATTTTTATGTTAAGCCTTGATGTTAAAATGATTGTGGTGTTATTGAATAAAACTTTGTGTTAAAAATCTTGTGTGGTACGATTTCGAATCACATCGAAAACCAGTTATGGTATAACTCGGATTTGGAAGTGTTGTTTATCGAATTGCTTTCCCTTTTGGTTCCTATGTCGTTGTAGACTTCTGATGTAAACGAATTGTTGCCTGTTTTAAACCTTACTTATTGGCGTTAGGAGTTTAAGTTTGGTTTTATTCTGAATCGAATTCGTTTAGTCGCGGCGTTGTTTTGATTAGAGTCGATCCGTATGTTGCAATGCTTAAGAATAGTATCAGTATGGTCAATGTGTCGGATATGATTTGCGTTAGTCATACCCCAACAAGGGGTAACCCCTCCTTGTGATCCTTAGTCGATACCCACAAACCACAAGGGTGGTCGGGTAGTCATCATCTCGGCTTGAGATCAACCCACCCACAAAGGAGTGTGTTATGTTTGAGTTTGTTTTGGTTCGACCACCAGCACCCACAAAGGATGTACTATGGATCGGTTATTTATAGCAACACTAAGGTTGTGTGTACATGTTGTTTTGATTTGTGCTTGTGATGTCTTATACCCTAAGAGTGACCATAACTCGAATGTAATCGAGCGTGTCATGCGAATGTTGAGTCAAACCCAACCATCAGTCGTGACTCAAGCTCAACGAGATCACATAAGGCTTGAGGTATCACTCGTCTTGAGTTAAATGATTCCTTTTCCCTCCCAAATAAACGTTGCAAACATAAGTCTGCTAACATGAGTCTCAGGTTGGGGCTCGTTTGTGTGTGAGCTGAATCGAAGCCCAACAGGCCCAATTGGGGATGTTGGTTGCTAACTTCATATTGGGTCCCAGCCCACTCCTAAATAGTGTATTTTGTATTGAGCCCGAGCCCTGTCGTTTTAAACAATTGCATCGGTAATCGGTATGTGTAACGACGTGCCCCGTACTCGACTTATTCCACCGTGCATTCCCGTCTCGTCCTATTCCACTCGATCATGAGTCGCGACATAATTTGTACCAAGTTTATAAAAACTTACCTTACGACTTAAAACTATATATATGCATTTATAATCTTAAATTTTTATAAAGATGAACCGAAATTAAATATTAAACATGCTTACTTATTCATATCGTCTAATTAACTTGATCACACTCGATATGATTTTATAAAAACCTACTAAAGTTTTATAAAAACGGCCTTTACCTAAACATGTATTTTGTAACTTATCATTACCAAGAAAAATCAACATATATGCACAAGTCATGCCCGTTTTCTCGTCACATAGTATATATATACTATAAACACTTTCCCCACATTTTCCCTGACAACGCTCTATAATCATCAACGCTTATTTCCTCGCACCTTGTCTTTCGGTTATTTTCGAACCAAGGACATCTCGTCTTCGATATCCTATTCATGATATACTTCTACACTTCCAAGAGCCAATACACTCAAATGTTTAGAAAACTGTTTTCAAACTTAAATGCTACCACACAAGCAACAATAACATAAACGTTTTGAAAACTTTTAGATTTATTTACGTTTCATCGAGTCTTAAACTAGAGTTGCGAACTAAATTATGCCATACTAATCTAGGTCACGTGTCGGAGCTATCACCTACTATTTGACTCTATTGCATTTGAGACTACTACTACTGAGGTGAGTTCATAGTCCCACTTTTTACTATGTTTTTAAATCCCGTGGGGAGATACATGCTACTAAACTGAACACAAGTATTTTTCTGTATGCTATCCTGATTGATATTGCCTAAGTTACCACCCTTGCCAAAAGACCCTCATATCATGAACCATTAGTCACTTGCGAGTGAACGCGAATTTAGTGAATAGATCTATTTGGGGTTGACGTCCCCGTTTGAGCTAGCCGGATTGATAGTATTGTACTAGCCGGATTGATAGCCAAATGCACCACTTTCGAATTAACTAGGAATATGGCAAACTCCTACGACGAGGGCATTTACCACTTCACATTTTGATGTGGATTATTATTATTATTACTACTTCCGATGTTAAGGTTTGCGTGTCATGAGGCTTAGTGCAATATAGTATAACGATGCTATTGATTTATTACTACTTGGCTTGTGTTCAAACTATTATAAATTAAACGCTATGAATTCACTCAACCTCGTGTTGACATTTTAGCATGTTTTATCTCAGGTAACTAAGAAGCATAATGGCACGGAGTGGACTTGGGCCTCTTTTGGATGTCACCCAAAACGTTATCATTCATTTTTAAATTTAAGACATTTTTATTATGTAAGACAAAACCATGTGGAACCGTTGTTGTTACTCTGATTTGATATTTGATGAATGATAACAAATTTTCTCAAAACGTCTCTTTCGAGTCATTTTCTATAATTATGTCTATGATTCTATGAAGTAATACCCCGAATAGACTTCCGCTGCTTTGTTACGATTTTCGGGGTGTTACAAATAGTGTTGGAATTAGGGGTGTTCATCGGTTCGTTTATCGTGTTGTCCGGTTTATTTGGTTCAGTTAATTTGGTTATTTTTTTCTGGGTAAAACCAAAAACCGAACCGAACTGAATTCAAATTTGATTCAATCGAACCAAATAACCCGAAATACTTAATTTTATTTATTTATTTATTTATTTTATTTATTTATTTATTTATATAGATTTTTAGCAACAAAGCTTATAAAATGTTATATTTATATTATGAAATAGTTTTAATGGTCACTTTTTGTATATAAATATATTTATATGAATTCGGTTTTCGGTTTAGATTGGCAAAATCATATCCAAACCGAAAACCGAATATTTAGTTCGGTTCGATTTGGTTTTGATAGCTTATGTTCGGTTACAAATTCGGCTTGATTTTTATCCATTTGGTTCGATTCGAGTTTTCGGTTACTATAGGTATTACCCGAATTCTGAACACACCTAGTGGAGATTGATTTTTTTAGAGTAATCATTATGTTTGACCTTTTGACGTGTATAAGTCCACTGTCACAATCTTTATCTTTACTACATATAATGGAGAAGTCAAAGTGGAAAAGTGGAAAAACTGAATTTTCAGTCAATCCCCATAATACCCTTGTGTTTAGATATGGTAACTGCGTGTGAAATATGTATTTGGAAAGGAAAGTATTAAAACTATTTAAAGAGTATATTGAATTAAGAAAACTATTGGCTGTAATCGGCTGGGATGTAAAATGAAGAAAACAATTCATAAACAATTATCTCTTTAAACACATGAACAAGCTAACAGTGTTATCTCATTCACAACTAACAACACACACACAAAACAATCATCTCTTCCACCACCATACAAACACCCCCACTACCCGACACTACCACCACCTGACTCTACACCACCGAACATCACCACCAACAACCCCACGACCACAACAGTAAAACCACCATGCATCGAAACACACACCTCCACCGAAGTCTCCACCACCATACCTTCACGACCACCAAGACAATCACCAAGACCATCGACCATCAAAAGTATTTTTGAAGTTTTGAGGTATTTTTTGAGCTTTTAATAGATCCATGTATATTTAACAAGTTTTGAAGGTTTTCTTTATAGATCTATAGTTTTATTTATAGATCTGAGTATTTAAAGTATTTTTGGTTTTTCTTTACAGCAGCCATGACCATAACCGCACCGCTGTCTTGCCGGAAATACTCATCGCCGCCGAAAGTTTGCTATGCAAGTTTATGTTAAAGTTTATTTTTTGTTTTATTGTGTAGATCTAATTTTTGCTTTTTGGAGCGTGAATTGTATTTATTTGCTAAATTTTGTTTTGCTAAATTGTACGTAAATGCATTGTGCAAGTTCTTGGCTACTTGGGTTGTATAAAGTATTTGTTGGTAATTTTTTTTTTATAATAAGTTGTATGTAAATTCAATTTTTTTTAGTTCTTGGCTAATTGTGTTTGTCATCATCTATTACTCTGTTAGTTAAAGGCTAATTATCATATGTGATGCAGAATTATTTGGAACATGCTTAATTTGTTTTTGTTTTAATAAATGTATTGTTATTCTTTTTTCCGGTTTTTGTGTTACACACTATTATTCGCAGATGGATTTTTTGTGTGTTGGAAAAAGGTTTTTATTTTAGTTTTGTGGTTTGTTGGTATGAACGCACATAAAAGAAGAAAGTCAAAATCTCGAGAGACTCATTTGTTCTTGAAACAAAAATAATTCATTTTTTTAATATTGTAGATATCTCTTAATACTAAAAAATTGATTAATCTTGAGATGAGAACCTTATAAGTTATAATGGAACAACTAACTTTCACCATATACTAAAGGGTGAACAACCAATATTGTCAATGAGTTAATATAAGTTAAATAAATACGTTAACAAATCTTTCAAACATTTCTATGTAATGAAAAAACTTTCGTAACAAGTTTTCTAAAGTCTATCGTTTTATATTGTGCAAAAATCTTAATAAACTTTAATATGTCCCTAAATAAGTTACTCAACCAATCACTTTTAAGGAATGGTTTATGGTATGAACGTTGGTCAATGAGTTAATATAAAAAAGCTAATCTTCATTCATTTTAATATTGTGCAACAACTTATGTATCAAGTTTTCTAAACTGATTTTCTAACAAAAATATTTTTTAAATTGTCTTAAACAAGTATCTAACTAACTTTGTAAACTTATAGCGTGTATTTTCAAAACAGGTAGTTTCAAAAAAAAAGTTCTTAACGAATCGTGTATTTTTAAACCCGTCGGTTTGGCCCGGTGGGTTATTGACCCGTTTCTTGACCGGAGCGGTTCAACCGATTGAACCACCCGGGTCGAATGGAGTTTCATAACATTATTTTTAATCCCCAAATCAATCCTCAAACTTTTATTATTTTTTGTTTATAACACAAACTATTTTTTATCATTAAAACATATGTCGCTAGAAAATCTCGTTGCTATGCATGGGTACTCGTCTAGTATTTTGAAAGTTAAAACCGGTATTTAGCCCTGGCCTTAAAACTACTAATGAGCATGTGACATGCACATGTATGAAACAGAAAACAAATAACTGATTGATATACATAAATGTTAGATATATGCTACAACTACACAAGACTTAAGAGGAAAAAAAAAAAAGTGGTGTTATGTTTCGATTGGTGCTTTTGCAATAATTTATCTCTCTTCTCTTTGATTAACCCAATAAAAATATAACACTAGATGAATTATGCCAGAATTCTACGCAACTTACTCTTGATTAGTGTGACAACCGGTAATTTTGGGACATTTTCTAAATTCACCGCATTATATTTTTATAAACGTGAGAATTGAATTATCAATGAATTTATTGATTTTTGAGAATTTCGTGAGAAAGTTTGGAATTTAGGAGAAAGCGTTTATTTTCTTACGTACTAACTAGGCTATTTAAGTACTTCGTTATAAGCACTACTTGACTTTGGCACTAGGAACCTTAATAAAATGCGTATTTGATGAATAACGGTTACGGTTATTTCAAGTATTAATTTAGTTTTCTGAAGCGTGAGTGACAAACCGATTTGAAGTGGTTAT
Source organism: Artemisia annua (assembly GCA_014162995.1). Lineage (NCBI taxonomy): Eukaryota > Viridiplantae > Streptophyta > Magnoliopsida > Asterales > Asteraceae > Artemisia > Artemisia annua. The sequence goes on along the minus strand of LBNU01018285.1, from coordinate 13,227 downwards.
GGTTATTAAACGAGATGTTTTATTTAATCGAGGAAGTTAACTAATTATTTTATAAGCGAGCGGTGGATATTTATTTTAATTATTCTAAGTAAATACGTGTGGTGACCGAAGTTTTTCATAAACTCTATAAAATACATATGTCGGGAGAGATGTAAGAAAAATAAAAGTTTTGGGTATCCCATTTACACTAGTTCATGAAATTTATAACTAGAGGGACCAAACCCGCCATAACCCTAAACTAACAACTAATAAAAATTACAAACCCTAACCCTAAACCCATTTCTATCATCCTCAACATCACATCTCTCTCTCCCTTCTCTCTAGCGCCGGCCACCCACCATCAAACCACCACCGCCGCCACCTCAAGCTCACCGCCACCACCATCACACCCAAAATCACCTCCTCTTTCGTTTGACACTATTCACGCGCTTCAAAAACTACCACAACCCCTTTCTTTTACTACCACCGCCGCATATAAACCCACCACCACCATATTTCACTCCCATTTTTATAGATCTACACGAGAAAAGGTAAGGAGATGAATTTTTCGCAAGGTTTGACCTTCGTACGGGTCAAACTCGGGTAATATGTCGTTTTGGATAATAAAGATTGATGGGTTTAACAATTTTTCACACCTTGGTCACGTTTGGTATCGATTGAATGGTGTTTGGGTTCGGATTTTGGTGAACTCGTGGTCAAACCGTGGGTCAAACCCACGAGTTTGATGGTTTCATGGGTTCTTTTTGATTCTTGATGTTTGGTAGATAGATTGGTTAAGGTTTAATTGATTTGGAATGCTAGGAATTTGATTTTTGAGGTGTTATTGATGTTGTTGTTGCTTGGATTCTAGCCGAGACCCTTTATGGGTGCGTTTGGCTCGCTACATGGCTCGGCCTAGCCGAGGAAACCCCAAGCCGAGGCCCTTTGGTCTCGGCAAAAGAGCTTAGGGCTCGAATGGGGATTGAGCCAAGGCCTTTTGGTCTCGGAAATATATGTTTGTTGTGTTTTCGTGTTAAATGGGTAATATAAATGTTTGGATTCGGCTAGTATAGAGTAAACGTGAGGTTGCCGAAAAATATATTGTGGTTGTTAAGAATTGTTGAAATATAAATGGTTAAACGTTGGCGAAACATATAAACTTAGGATATAAATGGGTTGGATAATAATAGAAATATATCTATAAGTTGCGATATAGAAAGATTTGTCGGTAAGGATATAAATGGAATTCGTGTAATAATGTGATACGTGGCTATATGATTATTTGTGAATTAATTGTTATGTGTATATATTTTATTGTGGACTAACGTTTATTGTGATTGTGTTATTGAAACGGAAAGCTTGGTTTTGAATTCCGGAGTTATAAGGTTGTGAACTTTTAAAATAACGGAGATAGGTTAGTACGAGAGCCGTAGACGGCCTCGCATTATTGTAGTTTGTGAAGTGTGATTGGATATCGGGATATATTATTGGATTGGTATTATATTATGACGTTATATTTGGTGCAAGTTGAGGTCGCCTTGACTCCCTAGTCTTGGTTGGCTTCAACAATGCCGTGACATGGACTTTGGACATTGACTAGTTATGTGGACCGGGAAGTCATGACTCGGACACGTGGACTCAAATAAATAATAATTCGTTAATATAATTTATTACGACTAACTTATATATAATATAAGTCTAAATATATATATATGTGCAAACATATGTATATATACCCACTTATATAATAAATAGGTAACGTAATAAATAAAATAATAACGTAACGATAACTATTAACTATTAAGTTAGATTATTAATTATCGGAACTTTATTAAATAAATATATAACGAATTTATATTACGAGTTAATAACGGAAAAGTCTTTGAAAAAGGATCCTAATGGGTTCAAAACAAATAAATTATTCGATGCGAATTATTAAATATTCGAGCACACGCTAAGCAAGTCCAAAGCTTATTTTTCCTTTGGTGACAACTAAGTTAACCTTTTATTAGTGAAGTCTCGGATTTATTTATCGATAACGGGTCATTAATATTGTTATTGGACCTATTGGACTGACGAGCCCAATAGGAGCCCAATAAGGACATTAAGCGACCATGTTGACGAGAAATGCATCCTACGACTAATGATATAACTTAAGGGCTAGTAAGTAAGTCGGCAAATGGTTGGACTTATCAAGTTGACGAATTTGATAAGCCGTCGACCATTCGTACGATGACTTATCGATCCATAAGGTCATATCATTTGACTTTGACTCTTACGTGCTAATTGATGGAATACTATATGCTTTAGATGCTTCTACATGCTATGTGGATTATTTGACTTATCCTTGGTATATGCCGTTGAGGGATTATTTTTGGATATACATATATGATATTATTTGATGAGTTATTTGGCGTGAGTTCACTTGAGTCGAGACTTTGTCTCTAGTACCCATACCAAATGATACCAAGCGATGACTAAAACTTTTCAAAGAATATTTTCTTTCAGAAAATAAACGGAAACTATTCGGGAATTAAGGGAAGTAATTGATTTTCAAGAGTTATATTAAGTGAGTTATATATATATATATATATATATATATATATATATATATATATATATATATATATATATATATATATATATATATATATATATATATATA
>LBNU01018285.1:0-10332 GCA_014162995.1 Artemisia annua | reverse complement strand
ATAGCGCTAAAATCCTTCAGGTCCCGTATGATTTTACTTTAAACCTATGAACTCACCAGCGAAAGCTGACCTTTTTAAGCATGTATTTCTCAGGTAATTAGAAGTCTTGCTTTCACTACTTGGACGACGGCAATGTGGCATGGATCTTGGCTTGGTTTGAGACATCGATGGAAACTCTGATATTTCTTTTATAAAGACCTGTTTTTATATTATCTATTTTGGGCTTACCTATCTAAAACCCATGGATTTATGTAAACTTTAACTTTTGTTGACTTTAGTTTACATTATTATCTATGCTATCTCGTTATCTATACTTGTGATGGTATCAATTCACGTAGCAACCCGAAAGCTTGTAAGTCTTCCGTTGTACGAATTTTGGGGGTGTTACAATTAGTGCGACGAAATCTATTAGATTAACCATAGGGTATTGACTAACACTGAGTTTGTAATCTCTTGTAGTGACCAAGGCTTCGCTTTAAAAACTTTCTGAAGGAACTCACGGTTTAACATTTGAGATGAGTTTTATTGGAATACACTTTGGGATGGGTTGATACGGAACACAAATTTTCCGGTACTATAAACAAGGATAATGAAATTTTAATACTTCGTAATTCGATCGTAAATAATGTCACAGCGCACGGATTGGTCTGTCATATGCCTACGTCATGTATTGAATCCGCACTGGGTTCGTAATACGATCACGTACATCGAGCTCTTGTTTGTCTTCGAAATGATATTCGAGATGAAAAGGGTTAAATTTGATAACTTATAGGTTGCTCGAGAAGCTATAAACGTAGCTGTAGTTAGGTGTCATACATTAAAAAAAAATGTATTTAATATATTAAAGTAAACAATGGTAGGAGTAATCTTGAAATATTAAAAAAAAAAAAAAAGAAAGAAAGAAAAAAAGAAAAAAAAAAACTTTAGCAATATGCACAAAGTTAAGTCAAGTTGAAATAAGTGTCATCTTGAATTTCAATTTTACAAATTTCCTAATCTTAAACGGGTTAAGCCAAAAATAGTCATACTATTTAGTGATTACAATCATTTTTCTTCAAAAGAATTAGCTTGACCCTTCTAATGACTTCTAAAGAAAATGAAACTCTTTTGTTTGTGAAACGGCCACCTGAATACCAATTAGGCCGCACACATCAAAGCCAAAAAAGGCTTGAGTTTCTCAAGTATCCTCAACATGTATCTTTCTCTGTTTACTGTGTATTTTTTATTTTTATTTTTTAACGGCGGGTTAGTTGTTAGATGTTAGTTGTTAGTTGTTGGCTCGAGTTAGTGTCGCATCCTCGGTCAGAGATACCAACCGCGAGCCTCTCTTTAGGGGATAAATCCACTCCTATTCCCGATTCGCCTGATATCATTAGAGCTTGTGGTTCTCAAGTGAGGACTTCCCGGTCGGTCACCCAAACCGGTACTACTCTCACTTGGGCTCGCTTAACTACTAAGCCTTTACCACTAGACCACAAGCCCCATGATTCTGTTTACTATGTATTGCAAAATTTCGGATAATTAATGACATAAAATTTGCTTACTTATGCTGAACCTAATTGCATAATCAAGTACTCTCTTGTTAATTATACGAGCATTGCAGATTGATATTGGAACCTCTATTTTGCTCACAATTTATATATACATATATTTTGGCTAACTGAACCACTGCACATTTAAACTATGAGAAATAGTTACATATCATCAAAGCTACAAAACTACAATAACATAACACGTGAATAGATACTACAGGCTGAGACCTGGTTCATGTATTTTTAGCCAAAAGATCAGTTCAAAAGGCCAAACATATGTTGTCGAAAAGGTTGAAAGCGTAAAGACATATAAGTACAATACATTTTCACAAAAAAAAGATTTATCAACCAATTCGAGTTATCCAAATCTTCACAATATGGCAAAACAAAGTTAGCCAAAGACGTGATCAAATCCAAAAATTCCACAATGACATGCAAATTGTGCAATAATGTTAAGTAGCCGCTTCAACAACTATTAACCCTATCAGAACCACCAAGTGAACTTGAGTTAGGTTATCTGAATCATATCAAGATCAGTTTCGACGCCTAATGTATTGGATTGTGTGCGATGCTGCGCTCATCCCAAAGTGGACACCTGCATGTTGCCTTTTTCTTGATCCACTCAGCTCCACAGGTATAGCAAAACTCATGTCCACATCTACATGGCAAGTCAATTTAGAACCATGGCTTACTAGCAAAAAATGCTATTTTCATTATTCTTTATGTTTTCAAATTAACAATCTCTTCCTTGATATATTGCAAAAATGATACCATCATAAAAAGTTATAAACAGAAGAGAAGGTTAAGCGAATGTCTTTAATTAAAAGTTTTAATAAACACATGATGCAAATCAAATTGCAGATAAAATATTTATGACAAACTCATAAGATCAAAAAAGAGGTCACAACACTTAAGGATGAGTTTGTTCAAACATAGGAAAGATAACAATTTGATCTTAAGTTATTAGTACTATTGAGAATCATTTACATCATAAAATAAATTATCAAACCATGACAATAACTGATTTTGTGAATATAAACAATGACATATGATTTAATTCGCATATGAGGTCCCCTTAGTTCTTACTTAATTTTTGGGTAATACCTTTTGGCCGACTAATCCACGGGGTTGAGCAAGCCTCCGTACATACTCAAATTAGGTAAAGCTCCTCCCTTTTAAGAAGGTTGGCGTGGCCACTTTCAAGGTTGTTTTCACCAAGCGGGATATGAACTTGAGACCTATAACATTTTAGTGATGATAGTCACAAGCTCTTTACCACTTGGCCAACCCTGAGTGGTTATAGAAAATGTAAATTATTTTAACACCAGCAAGTTGAAAGGCTTAATGCATTTGAAACATTTGGGACGAGTTTCGACGAATTCAACCCATATATTTTACCTGAACCCGTTTTATCCACTACCCAAATCAACCCATTTGGTATATCTAAGAATAAGTAAGATTGAATTTAGAAGAGATGACACATACCTGCAATAAATATGGTAACACCCTTGAACAAGTTCAACCATATTCTGGCACTTGATACACTGACGCCAACGCTTCTTTGTTGCAAGAGACTTTAGTTTTACCTCATTTTCAGCTTGATTATAAGTCATGTAGTCAGAGCATGTAACGTTATTATGCCATGGTACTTTACAATTCTTACAAAAAAGGGAATGACACTTCACACATTTTCTCATTCCTGATCCTTTAGCAGCAATGAACAAGTCGACAGTATATTCTAGAACTTCAGTTTCCGACATTAAATATGAGCAACCAGAAAACGGGCAATAAACTTTCTCTGCTGGAGGAATAGAAGCTTCTTTTTCCCGCAAGACCATAATTTCGTATGATTTTGGAGTCAAAAACTTCATACAACTCTCGATATCAAGGCGGGATTTGCATCCTTCATGTGGACATTCTGGTAGCTTCATTCCTTGAAGCAACTTTGCTTCCACGTGGCTTCGTATACAACTATGGCAATATTTGTGACAACATGTGTTAACAGAAAACATTCGGCTGTTGTAAAATTGTTCAAGACAAATCGTGCATTTCTCAACTAAGGTTTTGGCAGAAGCAATTGCATCGCTTGCGAGTTTAAAAGCAATGTTAACATCTTGCGTCACACGGAATGCACTAAAATAACCAAATTTTCTTTGAATAAAGTTCAGTTGGTCAACCAATGTCGAAATCTTGTCGTCTGTTGGTTGCTCTTTACCAGTGAGCTGCATTGCAAGATATAACATAAATTAAATGGCAATAAAACAACTAAAAGGCGAAAGTTTTGGCCATAAAGACTATCATTGCACAGAGGTGTGACAAGTTATACGATCATCAATGGACATTATATGGTAATGGAGAAAATTTAGCTTAAGATATAAATCAATGAAACAAGAAAAATATCAGTTTTTATTAATAACTTTGGACAAAATGTAGAACAAGAAGATGATAAATCTCTCAAACTAAGAGGTATATAAGGGATATAGAAGCTAACTATACCAATAGGGAAAATTGCCAAGAAAGATAGCAATATAGCATATATGGTAAGTGCTTGGAAATGTATTCAACTCAAGATCAATTGCTATTGTATTATAACTGCTAAAAAGTTGTATCCATTTCTATTGTATGTAAATGAATGGGGTTTCCCTGTGTAGGTTACTTTGGATGGCGAGTTTTTGATTTAGATGTACGCAGCCTACTCGGGGTATCAACTGGCCATATCTGAACTCTTTCCCTTACCACCCCAAGATGTATAACTTGTGAGGTTTGATCTCGAGACCTCTTGTGAGGACATCAGGTGTGTGACAGCTAGCCCACCTTGGCGGTGGTTATGTAATCAACCTATACATCTAAGTAAAGACGCCGCGCCATTAACAAATTCAAGTGCCATGTGAACCTATTCGGTGCTATGCCAACACAGATTAGCGGTTGCATACAATAGCAACTAATACAACACTAAGTTTTCTACTAAATAGAGTAGCAATTTACCTGAAAGGTGAATGCATTTTCAAGCAATTATCTCTAACTCAAATTACTAAAATTGACAATGTGGGTATCCACTATCAAAATCAACTTTTAACAAAAAAGTTTATAAAAAATTTAACATTTTTGAAAAATAGAAAACGGGTCCTTTAATTCGCCAAAACTTAACTTTCACCCATATATCGGGTAAGGATCCAGTGAGAAGAAAACTTATAATGAGAAGGATGAGAAATAACTATAACCACATATTTGAGATGCGTCAACTTGAATTAGATACATCTCTATTCATTATGATGCATCCCAATTAGTTTCGAAAGTAATTTTAAAGTGAAAACGATGCAAAGTATTACTTGCAACAAATTTGACCCGCAAAGGACGAAAAATACATAGGATTTTTCAAACTTGCTAAAATGCATCTAATATATGTATATGCATCTAATTTTTAGCTAGAAAATATATTAGGGTGCATCTAAAAGATTATGGATACATCTAATTCAAGTCGATGCATCTTTAATATGTGGTTATAGTTATTTCTCATCTTTCTCATTTTAAGAGTTCTTCTCATTTGATCCTAAGTCCCCGTATATCTGTCAAAAACTTAGCAATCACCCTTTAACAACAACTACATAAAGAACATGATATAGTATTCGCCTTAAAAAAGACACTTACATATTGATAAAGCTGATCGCTATCACACAAAACATGAACAACTTTTATCCTCATACCAATAGCAGTATCCAATGCTTCGATCAAAGCATTTAGGCCAACAACCTCACCATCCTCACTATCATCATCAAGTATAACCGGTTTCTTCATCTCAAAAACACAACGATCACGCTTATCACATATCGACACACCAATCCCAGCCAAAGTCTCATCACTCACCAAGTACTTAAAGTAAACCCTAAATACCTCATTATTACTTGACGCCTGCAACGATTCAAATGGTTTTTCGATGTAAAAACTATTGGGTTTCTTACGTTCATTCTCATGAACATCCATGATCAAGGCTAATGAGTAGACTGTTTACTCAGTGAGAATGATGCTGTGTAAATTTTATAGTTTATCGAGGGTTTATGGGGGGTTTGTTTATTATTTGTGTTATAAGCTACAAATACGCAAAATATAATTAAATAATATATACCTGTGGATAATTCTAGATTTTGAATATAGTATTAGAGTTCTAATAATATACGGAGTACAAATTTCTTTGTATTTGTTAGTCGATTAACAAAACCGCCTATATTTTTAGTGTCCTACGTACTATTATTCATTTGAGTGATTCGCATATAAAAATGGTAACAGTATTACAAGTTAGGATATAATTTTGTTTCACTTAATTTAAGGTAATGTATATTCTTCTAAAATATCATAATATATCTTGAAATTGTTTATTATTTTATTTTAGTTCGTATATACATGTTTTATTGCTTAAAACCAGAAAATATATGATGATATCTTAATTAAAAAGATTCACAAGATCGAGCATAAACAAAATTGGTGTATAAGTTTTTGCTTATGAATATGAAAAGTCTAATTATATTTTGATGCATGATCGCATGTATTTATTGCTAATGAAGATTATTAAAAGTATAATTATCTTTCTTGTTTGCCCCAATATCCACATAAGACTCTCACTTACCAATAGAATCATAAAAGGAGAAGAAGTTGTGGCAAAAAAGGAGAAGTTGTATCGACCACCAAAAGAATGGAAGATAAATTAAGGGACTTTGATTTTTACTAAAGTTTTATTACGGAGTATTATTTTTTTAATTTATCTATTTAGTTGTTTTAAATTGAATCTTTTATATAATAAAAAAATTACATCATTTCGGAGTGTTTTTGACAAAACAATCTTAGTGGAAAAAAATTGGAACAATAGGAGACCTCGATTTTGCCACATAGGCGAAATCAAGCAATATGATTAACCAATAGAAAGTTAAAATTGAATTGATTTTGGTCAAACTTTAATAAATTTGGTGGATAATTTGATTAAGGAAAAAATGCATAAAAATATAGGTATCAACTTTATGAAAATAAAAATTTACAAAAAGATGAAGTAATTAATAAAACTTTAGTGGTAACTAGTTATAATGCCCGCGCACGCGCGGGTTTTTTTTTTTATAAATTTTCTTGAATGATGTATTTTTATTTATTAAAAAACAAATAATTTAATATTTTTTTTTGATTTATGATTTTTAATTATATTTGTTTGTTATTAAAGATAATCATTTAAAAAGTTTATCCTATTATTAATTGCATCTTATCTATAATTCTTTGTATTTATCTTTTACTTGTGTAGTATATCAACAAAAGGAGTTTACAAATATTACTAAATGAGGGAAGGTTGAGTTTTTTAAAATGAAAAAGTCCCCACTTGGGGTTTTGTTTTATTATATAAACTAGTTACAATGCCCGCGCACGCGCGGGTTTTTTTTTTTTTTTTAATTTTTTGAATGATATATTTTTATTTATTAAAAAACAAATAATTTAATCTTTAAATTTGTTTTGTTGATATACTATATAAGTAGAAGATAAACACAAAAGATAAAGATAAGATGCAACTAACGGATATGATTAAACTTTTTAAATGATTATCTTTAATAATAAAAAATTATACTTAAAATAATAATTAAAATATTACTTAATAAGGGAAGGTTGAGTTTTTCAAAATGAAAAAGTCCCCACTTGGGGTTTTGTTTTATTATATAAAAGATTATGTAGAGCTAAGTGTAAAATTACAAGTTTACATGTTTTCTAATAACTTTAGAAAAAACACAAATAACCGCTTACACTTGATACCCCTTATATTTTATAATATTAACTTTGTTTAAAATTACATGAGTATTAGTATTAATTTTTAGACTTCATCCATTAAAATTACAAAATTTGGTAAATATGCGAATTAGTTTTAATATTGTTAGTTTTAGACTTCTTTCCATTAGAATATTTTTTTAAAATAAAGACTCATGTTATTCTATTTAAAAGTTTAATTCATGCGACACAGATTTGAATATTAAATACGGCTAAATTATTAGTAACAGAAATATAAATATCAAATGATAAGCACGAGTTACTGTGATATGAAAATAAATATACGCGATTCTATTTATAACAACGAATCATGAAAATAAATATATGCATAATAGTTGGCCGTTGTAAAGGAATTAAACTATGTACATGAGAATTATTAAGCAAGAATACATAGTTTTTAATCAAGTTATTTCGTTACTATATTGCGATAATGTTATTGAGTTGGTAATCACGGATGTGAGATACAACCATTCTTCTATACTTATGATTTATGTGTTAACCTCTTTTTGCTTCTGGATAAAATCCGAAAGAGACCTCAACAGAACTTTGGCTTATGCCTTATTTAGCTTATAGTTTTTAGTAACCTTTTTTATGGTTTAACTTTTTTTGTCATACACACAAACTTTTAGTAACTTTTTTTTTAAAATTTTTATTGAAAACTTATACACTTAATATTTGTGTTTCTACTATAAACACACTAAGCTATGATAGAAATAGTTGTGAGTTCACAGGTTTTTTACTAAGCTTCTCAAAAAAACTTATAGTTTTATTATAAACTTATTGTGTTATGGTAATTGAATAAGTCAATAAGCACCTTTAATAAGCATAACCGAACACACCTGTAGTTCTAATCTGAATTTTTCTTATTTGATGCTATAACTAACTTTGTTGTTATCCTCACTATAATACAACATGTAAATGTTTTTGCAGTTTTATGATCTTATCACACATGCTAAAGTATAATGCAGTTTGTCGTGTGCGTTTTTTAGAGGAGGATTAAGTATCAACACATGATTGTCATGGAACACTATGGGTATCAATCACTGGTCTAAAATATGGGTATCTTTTATACCTTGATGATTTAGGCCAATTGTAAAGAAAGTTGCACTAAAGTGAAAGGTCGGTAAGGATTCGAACAATCCTAAAAGACTTACGAATGCACTCTTTGTCATTTTTTTCATGCATTTATAGTTTACTTATACAAGTAATTATAATTTCCTTATATAGTTCGGTCTCAGAGAAAAATTATTTTTATATATTATACATAAACGTAAGATTAAATTTGAGTTATACCTATTACACTTTTTTTTTCTTTCTCTCTTAATATAATAAAGAAGCTATAGTGTAAACATCTATGTTAATTTGGTAATTTTATGATCAAACATGAGAAGTAATATAGCGCAAACTTATAAAAATACAATTTTCCAAACAAAAAAGTACATTAGTAAATATGGTATGATGGTTATTCATAATAAAGGGAAAGAATCAATCTTCAAAGTTATCTAAATATGCTACATATTTCAACGAAAATATAAGTAAAGGAAATACCACAACACATCGTAAATTGATCACATGGGTTTGCAAAACTAAACGCATATATCACTAATATCTCATGCAAGTTAAGTATCATCATGTGATTTTGCTTGAATAATAAAATATAATTTTTAATCCAAAAGCATTCTCCTAAAATAATAGGTAGATTATAACATATATAAATATGATTTTGTATTTTTATTCCACCAAGTAAAATCAATTGAAACATGTTAAGTGATTCATTTCTTAATCGATAATAATATATAATCAAAACGAAATTTTAAAAACCATGTGCATGCACAGGTATTATAACTAGTTTATCTATGATAGGAAATTTAATTAGCAATTCATGCTTATCATTTCATTTACATTATTAACTTTTAGAAATTCATGATTATCTTAATTTACTTCACATAAATCGGTATAAAACAATTATAACTAATTCATTAACAATATGTGAATGACCAGAGCCAGTCTTAAGGAGGATTTTGATGCCACAATATTGTTCGCTTTTTCTGTAGGTTCACGACTTTACTTTTGTGGCCCTCATGCGAAGACTTCTTAACAGGTCACCCAAACCCGTTATACTCTCGCACGAGCACGCTTAATCGTTAGACTACAAAACGCGTTGTTGGTATATAAGGCGAATGTTAACAAAAAACACACGATTTTTTTAGGGGTTTAGGCAACTCATCGCCACACCAAATTTTATTTATTAAGTAAAATGATACGATACAAAGGAAATAAACTTTGAATTTCAAGTTATGCTTATATCACCTAGAACGATGTCTTCATGTTGAAGCAAATTCATCAATCATCTTATCATAGTTGACATTTGCTAAAAACACTACTTTCTATACTCAATATTGCCAATCTGTTTAGCCTCTCTTGACTCATTGTACTCCTTAAATAAGACTTTAATATCTTTAATTTTGAAAAACGTCTTTCCGCGAATGCTATTGTGACTGTTAAGGGGGATCATACTCCTCTCTAATGGCAAGCATACCACATGATTGGCATGCTACACTTAGGTGGACTTTTTAATTTTTATCTTTTCATCAAGGCTTCTAACAGCCAGGATAGCTCATCTGTACTATTTTCATAAATATTCAATGACAAATCTAGCACTTATCTAACAAAGTGTTACATTTAGCTAACTATTCATACGAGCAAACATTTACTCAAACATAAATTAGCCTTTATGAACATGCTCATGAACAAAAGGCGCCTACGGGTCAAAAAGCAGGGAATACACCCGATGACGCCTTGGATACGACTTCATCACGTAAGCCTATTCCTAGGTACACATACGCACAATTGCCACGAGCGAATTGCTCGAAGATAGCTAGTTAATAGTATTAGTTATAATGTGTACGACAAAACACAAGTACTTGTTATTGTGTCAAAGTTAAACAAACTTTCGACAACAGATATTCTTCATGTTTAAATGATCACTAAACATGGGGATAACAAC
>LBNU01018284.1:0-30817 GCA_014162995.1 Artemisia annua | reverse complement strand
GGCGCACTAGCCAAACAATGACCTTTCGTCACAATCATGGGTCGTTTTTGAACGGTCACACGTTGACATTTTGCGTGACTAAATTGTACCAGCTATAAAGTCAAACAGTCCACACTTGATCCGATTTGTGTGACCATTTCGTAAAATATTATGTCACGCTTTGTGTTATAATATGTGACTAGAGGGTAATTGTGTCACAATTTTTTCCATCTTTAGTCACCTTCTAATCTTGGGACGTGTGACCGATGCAAATCTCCGGCTCCTCTTCATAAGAAGACTTGCCTTGGTTTTGGGCAGGTCCTGACCCCTCAAATCCAACGGAGTGGGTTTTCTCCATCAGGTCCTTAGGGCCAGTTCCCGACTGATCAGTTCCACGGTTGGTTTTTGGTTCCATATCAGCGGGTGGTTTGTTTCCTCCTGAGTCTTTGTCCCCGGTTGGTCTTTCAAGCACTGGTGGGTTTGGGCAGTGCTATCTTTAGGTACCGTGGAAGGCAATCCCATATCAGTGGGTTGTATGTTTCCCCTGAGTCGTTGGGATTAGTAGAGGTGTCCTCAGACAAAAGCTGTGATTTGCGAATGTCCTCATTGAATCATTATGAGTTTTTGTGGATCCCCTTCTCATTGGAATTTTTCTTTTCCCACTGAGGATATAGGATCCTGTTACTTCCTAGACCGTGACTAGGATTTGTCAGGGTCATTTTCGGGATGCGAATGGTGATGGAACCCCTTCTCGGAAAGATAGTGATGTCTCCCTGAGGATATAGGATCCCGTTCTCCCATTAGATATTGGTTGTGTTTTACCAATATCATTGTAGGGAAGTGTAGCATGATTCATGTCAGAGAGTTGTAAGACTATCTGAGTCTTAGGAATAAAAATCTAGTCACAGGTTGGGATTGACCTTTACCTGGTTTTTTGTGTTTTTTATTTCTTTTTTTCTTTTTTTTTTGAAAAAGTTTGAAATCATTTGCTACTTTTGTAATTTAAGTTTTATTTACCAAAAAAACAAAGTTGGGTATTATTCATAGACTGAGTTGACTGTGCATGTTGCAGACAAATGAGGTTTGAAAAATCATTAACTGAGATTGTGTGATAGGAAACAAATCATTATTTATCAGGTTAAAGTGGATCAAGCAGGGAGTTTAGAGCAAGAGCTTGCCTAGTTGGTTCTACGAGAGAATACCCTGATGACATAAGGTCGAGACATGCAGGTTCGCGTCAAGTTCACCAATGTTTGTCAGATTTTCCTGATGCTCTATGTTCCCTGGTTCCTGTGAGACATGGAACTTGGGATTGAAATTAGAAGTGTAGTTATCTCCTCTCTAAACTTAAGCTAAGCTTAAGAGCTACTATGCTAACCAACTGAATATCAGTGACTTAGTAGTCTTTGGAGGAGTACAAAGGTTTGTAAAAACTAAGCTTTTTCTACTCGAACTTGTCTTTTTGCAAAGTTAACCATGTCTTTTATAGAGACAGGTAAACTCTTGTGTCAGTGAGATTCTCAATCCCTGATGACTGATATGAGGTAACTTATTTTACCAATCTCCTTAGCCTTGATGGTTTTTGAAGGGATATGAGTGAACTGACAATGGGTGAACTAGCTGAGGGTTTCTTAAGGATACCTGAGGGACTTACGTAAGGTCACACATGTGTGAGGTCAGTAATGCTATACTGACTATGGTTTTTGTCATAAGTGTCAACCCTAAGTGAGTTATGGTGAATGTGTAACTTTTGAGTTGGTATACTCATCTCCTAGAAGGTGTTCCAATTAGCTACATTATATTTATGAAGTACTAGGTATCTTGATTTCTAGGCTCCTGAGTGAGTTAGTCACAAGGAATGGTTAAGCACATGTACAAAAGTTCAGTTTTTACCCTCCCAGATTGAACAGTAGGTCAAAAGCTTAAGATCATTGATAGATTGACTATGTGATTTCTGCCAATTTCCCAAACTTCTGACAGTGCCTTTTTATAATTCATGCAAGGTTGAAGTACTAGATTTTGAACAGGATTGTCATAACCTATTGTGGTGGGAATCGATCTCCTATCCTTTGGTTTCAACTTGTTCTAGAGAGGCAGGTTGTGTTGAACCCCTTTCAAGTTATAGTAAGTCCCTTATCTCTAGATATATTATATAAATATTTAATAATAAATGAAGAAGTGTATGTTCCATATTTGCTAAGGTTAACATTCGGTTTTCCATTTACTATATAATATTATAGATCAGTGTTGGTAAGAAGGATTTGTTCATCAGAGATCACTTGGGAGATATCTGACATACCTAACTTAGCCACAAGCTTAGTGAAGCTTGGTTCAGGCAAAGGTTTGGTAAAGATATCAGCAAGTTGACATTCTGTTGGAATGAAATGGAGTTCAATGTCACCTTTCATGATGTGGTCCCTGATGAAGTGGTACCTGACATATATGTGCTTAGTTCTGGAATGGAGAATAGGGTTGTTGGAGATGGCAATTGCACTTGTGTTGTCACAGAAGATTGGAATTTTGTCATAAAGGATCTCACAATCAGCTAGCTGACTTTTTATTAAGAGGACCTGAGCACAACAACTGGCGGCTGCAACATATTCAGCTTTAGCAGATGACATTGCAACAATTTTTTGTTTCTTTGAACTNCACTTGTGTTGTCACAGAAGATTGGAATTTTGTCATAAAGGATCTCACAATCAGCTAGCTGACTTTTTATTAAGAGGACCTGAGCACAACAACTGGCGGCTGCAACATATTCAGCTTTAGCAGATGACATTGCAACAATTTTTTGTTTCTTTGAACTCCAACATACTAACTTCCCACCAAGTATTTGACAGCTCCCTGAAGTACTTTTTAGATCTGTTTTGCAGCATACATATTCAGAGTCTGAATATGCCTTAATTCACAGATTTTCCTGATTCATCAGGACCCAAGTTGTTTGGTGGTGACATGGGACATTTGACTGATGCACATTCATCGAGGTCGTATTTCTTTAATAGGGTTTTGACATAATTTTCTTGACAAATGGAAATCCCTTTGGAGTTTTGTTTTATTTGAAGTCCTAGAAAATATGTTAACTCACCCATCAAACTCATTTCATATTTTGTGGTCATTAGTGTAGCAAAATACTGACAAGTGTTTCATTTGTTGACTTTAAAATGATGTCGTCCACATATATTTGTACTAGTAATACATCACCCTCCTTTTTGTAAATGAACAAGGTGTTGTCTATTGTACCACGAGTAAACTTTTGTTGAATGAGAAAAGAGGAGAGAGTTTCATGACCAGGCTCTTGGTGCCTGTTTTAGACCATAGAGAGCTCTGTCCAATTTGTACACGTACTCAGGATGATCACTGCTCGCAAACCCTGGTGGTTACTTGACGTAGACTTCTTCTTGAAGCTTTCCATTTAGAAATGCGCTCTTGACATCCATTTGATAGATCTTGAAGTCTCTATAAGCACCATAAGCCAAAAAAATTCTAATAGCTTCTAGTCTTGCCACTGGAGCAAATGTCTCATCATAGTCAATTCCCTCTTCTTGTCGGTATCCCTGAGCTACTAGCCTAGCTTTATTCTTTATGATCAGTCCGTTTTCATCTTGTTTGTTCCTAAAGATCCATTTTAACCCAATTATCATTTTTCCTTCTGGAGCAGGAACTAACTTCCAAACTTTGTTTCGTTCGAACTGATTCAGTTCTTCTTGCATAGGAAAAACCTACCCTTCATCTTCAAGAGCTTCTATGACTCCTTTTGGTTCAGACTCTGATAGGAAGTCATCATAAAGACATTCATTGGCAGAGGCTGCTTTGATCGCAAAGACATTCATTGGTTCTCCTAGAACATTGACTAGCTCAATGCCTTTTTGTTTGGACCACCTGTTTTGAGCGAGTGGGGTGATTGAAGGATGATGGGTGACTGATGGAAGTGGATTTGAGTTGGTAAGGATTCCATATGATCACTTGTGTGAGTATCAGGGAATGATGTTGTACTATGAGTATAAGGGAATGATGTTATACTGCGTTGGTTTGAAACTGAGAGGGTGTCATGTTGAGTAGGGTTAACGTTATTTGGTTCATCATGACAATCAATTTCTTTTAAGGTTTCTTCCTGATATAGAGTAGACAGAGGATCTGATGTGTTTCAAAAGCTTTAAATTTATAAGACTAGTTCTACCGATTCCTTAATACACAAAACACATGGGTAAAAGTATAACCCCCATTTATAGTAAAGGTTTTGAGGGAAGACCAGGTCGTCCCAAGAGAGGTAATAGTTTCTTATGTTAGCTATGAGTAACAAAATTAGATTCCAATGATTGTCACTTATCACTAAAACCGTTTTTGTTGGATTTAAAGTTGTTGAATTGTTTTGCCAAATTATTCTAAAGATATGTTTGTTCAAGGCTAAACACATGAGATAAACAAGCATAAGTATCACAGAAGGTACATGGACAAGTCATAGAAGTAAAGCATGATGGGTTATCATGTAAACTAGTATATCTACCTTATGTAAAAGAATCTCATTTTGGACTTTGATCCTAGATACATAAAGTGCATAAAGTTTGGTCCAAGTATGAAGTATTAGGTAGGCATATCCCCTAGCCAAGTCGTTAGACATTAGACTAGTCCTTAAACGTGTCATAGTCAAGATTAACATTTGTTTTACTGAGCAATTCTCACAAGCATAGCAATGACTTGTTATAGACAGACAAAGCATAATATAATCAACATAATTACATCTTTCGACCTTTAAACAATCATAGTGATTAATCAAGACAAATGATAATGGACTAAACAATGACATATCAAACGCGTACATAATAGATTCAAGTATCATGATACAAATCCTACGTTAACATCATGGCATAAGTACCTTAAACAAACATAAAAAGTACTACTCCTTATTCATATCAAAGTAAACAAAGTACATAATCATTATCATCATATAGAACAAGATTATACCGAGGTTTACAAGTATTCTACGCTCCAAAGTTGTTCTCCAAACGTTGCTACTTTCTCCAACTCCTTAGCTAGTGGTTTTTGGTGCAAAACCACTACTAACTGCTTCTATTTTATCAAGAGATGTTTCTTGATTGAGGTGTATGTAAAACTCCGATTTGAACCTCTATTTATAGTTGAAATGCAGCCCTAAGACGTGCCTGGATAGTTATGACAAGAAAATGATCGGCCTTATCATTGATGTGGCTCATTAATGTAGAAGCATAACTGCCATTAGAAGTACGCCGCACAACTGGTGTAAAACCGGCGGGCTTCTCTTCGTGTAACTGGCGCTCATATAACATATAACCGGCATACTTCATTGTGTGACTCGTAGTTGCATAGTTGACCAAAGGTGCCCGTAAGCGGCGCGCTTTCTCCATAAGATCAGCGTGCTTTTGTCCAAACTATGAATAATTATCTTAAGTCATTTGTTTCATGTACTTCTCGCGTCTTTCCTTCAATCCTTAATCCTGCATATTCATTCATGTATTAAGTACCAAAAGTCCTAATAATAAGGTTATTTACTATATAATTTACATAATATCTAGGGTATAAATATGTATAATATGAGACTCATCAAATCCCCCCATACTTAAACTAATGCTTGCCCTCAAGCATACAAGAAAAATGTTTTCAAAATCGAGTCTCGTATAAGTTTCTAATATATATTTTTGTGTATCCAAGATAACAAAGAATAACATGACATGCTCCTCACGAATGTGTATATATTTTCAAGTTCACTCAAGCACTCATAAAAATGTTTTTGGTTATAGATTCACTCTTATAGCTCAGTCATAACTTATAGATTTACCATATGCTTGTAAAAGAAACAAAACTGCACCGACGTGGCGTAAGCACCAAGTATAAATATCAAAGAGGTCTTTTATTCGGGTTATAACGTTAGGTTAAGGGTTATAAGGTATGGATTTAGACATGGAAATTATTTGTCAATAATTGGTGTAAAAACTTAAGTCGGAAAATCATAATTCTCTTTATTCTTTCTTTTTCATCACTTTTCTTTTCATTTATTTATTTTTTTACTTCCTTTTCTCAACCACATTATAACAAACATAAAGCGTGCACTCTTCATACTCATCGTAATTGGCATATAACCATACTTTTTTCTCATATATATACTCCAAACTTTAGATTCCCGACTAAGCAATATTTTTAGTTATTTTCTTGATGGATAAATAGAAACGAAAAGTTAAGGCTCAGAAGGGTGTATGTAATGGATAATAGCACTAAAAGTGAGTGCTAAACGGGTTAAATTTTGTTTAGTAAACGGATGGCTTATATATGGTGTAATTCCTAATTTTTGCCTCTTATCACATAAAAATACTTATATCACACGAATGTGATCTCACTGCGGCCTCATAATGTTTTCAAATACAAGTTCTAGAATCACATAAATTATCGGCACACTCATAAACAAAGAAATCAAGCACAAAAGGTATATGCCGATATAGGCTCGAAATCCTCATATTTATAGTGGTAATGGTCATAAAATGTGCAAATAATGTCATTAATCCCGATTCAGATTTCTTATGATTGTTTTGGATAGGTTTTCCATAAATGCTCCTTTAATTACTACTAATTTTATTAACTTTTATGCCCCGTAATCGGCGTACATAACTAAAATGTGCGTCGGTTTTTATTAATATATACAGCGAACTTTATATAAAAGCGGCGGTTTTCTCAAAATTGTCTTAACAGTTTATTCAAAATTTCTACATACTAATATATATAGATATTTCTTTATTTTTTAAGTTATCTTTCCCCCATACTTAAATTAAGCATTGTCCCTAATGCTATAGAATTTAAAAACAAAGTATAACAGGAAAAATAAAGATAGCAGTACTTCCCGGGTATGCTTTGTTATTCCCCGAGAAATCTCCAAATACTTGTCCATCTTTTGGACCATTCTTTCCTGCACACATACATCATGCAACAAAAACAATATCACAAAATGGTGATGTGCACCGAGCACATCACATTAGTCATATAATAATTATATAGTTAATAGTAGTTAAGATGTTTTACTGTTTTGGTGCCATGGTGGTGTGTTGCAAGTGTTCAAATGTTTTGTTTGTGTGGGTACCAACAGAGATACCAATATTAAAGACCCATAAATTTGTTTAGAACATTGTTTGAAATTGTTTTTAACCAAAACCAACACACTGGTCTTTCACCATACAGTCCACAAACCCGCCGTATAATCCAACCAAGTACGGCGGTTCTCTACTCCTGGTCACCTTCTTCTTCACCACTAGTGCTGCTATCACTTTCTTCACTTTCCTCACTACCACTGCTACTCTCCTCATTCTCTTGCTCCTGCTCTTGTCGGTTCTCAGGTACCTAAACTTGCTCAGAGATGCTTGGTGGACATTATTCTCCCATGGCTATGTTGTGAGCCTTCCCTAATTCTTCCATCACCAAGGCGTATCTATCGACATGATATAAAATTCTATCAACTTTTCTCTCCACAGCTCTCAACCTTGTTTTAAAACCTTCAATCCTTTCACTCACAATATTTCTTCTTGCTCTGGGTGGTGGTGGTGGTCTGACAACTCTTGGACCAGCAACATCAGGCTTCAACTTGCCTCTATCATCCAACAAATCCCTTAAAGTCACATGGTCAAAAGCTTTATAAGCAGTTGGTGCAGAGTAGGTAGCCATGTTCTCTTCAGTGAATACATCCAAGCCCTTAGCCAACCTTATGATCAAGTGACCACACATCAACTCACTGTCACCTTGGCTTCCTTTGCCCTTCTTCTTTAACCAAGAGCAACAACCCATGAAACATTAGCATACTCACCCATGTTTTTCTTTTCAAACAAGCTCAACAACCAACATTCCATCCTCTGAATCTTGTCAAAACCAGTGGTTCTCTGGCAAAGCAAATAAGTAATCATTTTGTGTAGAACCTTCAGAATGTTCCTCCTAATTGTGCTAACTTTACTCCTTGACAAAATCAAATTGTCCTCAGTGCTCACTCTTGCCCAAAACTCATTCAAAGCGGCATTTGTAATTTTTATTTCATTCCTGACACCCCCTTTGAAATATTCCTCAAAGTAGTCATCTTCCAACACTTCTTCCTCATACAGTCCTAAAGTTACACTAAACCTAGCCAAAGTCATAGAGTGCTTCCTACCTCCCAACCTAAAGAAAATACTCTTCTTAGTCATAATCTTATCATCTCCAACTGTTTCATCAAAACTAAAGGTAGAATAAAACTCCAAACATAGCTCCTTGTACACATTTTCCCTTATGTCAAACACCTTCCTCCAAGCTTCAGAAACAAATAACACCTCATTGTCATCCTCAGCATTTACCAATTTAATAGTCAACATCTCCTCAATCTCTTCTGCACATCCACTTTGTTTAGAACCTTCCACTCTAGCAAATATGGGGCATATGGGCTTTTCTGGTACAAGGTACTCAGAACCTTGTTGTAGTCTTTCTTTGCGTGAGTGTTGCAAGTCCTCCATAAAATATGAGGATGAGAAACAACTGGCATCAATGCCTCCTTTACAGTAATTGAGTCTCTCTTCCTTTTTGATTGTCTCTGCTTAGATGAACCAGCTTCAGCATCATGTTCTGCAGTTTTAGTCTTAAACATTCATAAACAATCAACATTAGTTGTTAGAAAACATAGACATCCAATATATAATCAATTAAGCAAGTTTCATGCATAATGTGACCAAATATTTCCAGAAAAGTGGCGGTTTTGGATAACAAAACTGGCGGTTACGTGATAAAATTTTTCAAATTATGAAAATGTTCGACGGTTTTTATAAAAGATCCGCAGTCTTGGCAAATAAGATCGGCGGTTTTATTGCTCTGCACATAAGTGCTCTGTTCTATTGTCCGAGAACCAATTTTATCACGACTAAACATCAAAATCCTATCCTTAAAAGGTTTCTTATATCTCATAAGCAATCTTAAGTTTTCATTCAAGCATATAAGAATAATTACTCATCAGTTAAACATCATTTTCCAAAAGTTCATGCATTCTAAGGCAATTTCTCAAAAGGCATTCTAACCACTCCTATAACATGCTCTAGTTCTTCCTAAACTCAGGGCAAATATTTTAGCAACCATATTATACTACTAGCATAGGCAATTTCTCATATTAGGGCTAAGAAACCCTAAATTCTTAGTGATCATAATTTTATAACTAATCAAGGGGCAAACTCTAAAACAACACATAATTGAGCATAAAATATCCAAATAGCAAACCCTAAGTTTTTGATCATCAAAACCCTAAGAAAATTTTCAAAAGATTGACACAAGTGTAAACTTACCCTCATTGTGTTAAAATTCTTGTTTTGAAGTTTGAAAATGTCTGCAATTAATCTCTGGATGATGAAAAACCATCGGTTTTTGCTTTGTGTGTGTTTTGGTGGTTTTTCTTTTTTTAGCGTGTATGTGTGAAAATGATATGTGTTCAAGTTATAAAAGCTTCCTTCGCTAAAAAGTTCGGCGACCTTAGTAAAAAGGTCGGCGGTTTTTTTCTGCAATTTTTCTTACAGTCTGCTATGAACTTCTAAAAATGGTAAAAATAAAAACTAACAACTATAACAATCATATAAACATTCACAATAGATATTCATTCATCTCTTATCAGAGGCATAATCATCAAGCATAAGCTTGAGATACATTTTATTCAAAATATGACAAAATAACATAGAAATAAAAAAAATAAGAAAGGAGCATTATTTCAACTCTATTTTTGTTGTTACTTGGGTGTTTCAGGCAGTGAAATGGTCTGGTGACATGATGTCACTCAGCTTGTAGGAACCAGATGGTTTCCTTTTGGTGTTAAGAGAGGAATTAGATGATTGAGGAATTTCTTCTTCATGAGTACCATTACTCACTCCAGTTTCACATTCCTCATCAATCTCTGCCCATAGAGTGATTTCCCCCAACTGATAATTAACTATGCTTCTGGTGTGTTCCATGAATGCTCTTCCTAAAATTACAGCAGGTTTCACATCATCTTCTTCAGGGTTAACATAAAATTCTAGTTC
The DNA here is from genome assembly GCA_014162995.1 of Artemisia annua. NCBI lineage: Eukaryota > Viridiplantae > Streptophyta > Magnoliopsida > Asterales > Asteraceae > Artemisia > Artemisia annua. The sequence goes on along the minus strand of LBNU01018284.1, from coordinate 20,804 downwards.
ATAGCTTCTGGTTTTCTTAATGGAATCATCCACAGTTTCTCCTACCAACTTCAAAGATAGCTTCTTATCAATTTTCTTATCACCATTCTCCAAAACCTCATATTTTAAGTTAAGTTTAACTACATATTCCTGGGAAATTAAGTTTATATCAAGGTCAAGGTCTAAGATTCCATCAGAGGCATACAACCCCTCAACATAGCATGGTGTTATATATTTTTCCCCAACTTCTTTCCCATTTCCATTCCTATGAAGTAAGAAGACCTTAGTTTTCTCATTCATTTCAGGGGCATAAGTATTCATTCTCCAGAAACTCTTTCCAATTGCGTCAGTGTCTGGGTAGATAGTTAGCAACCCTTTAGAAAAGTCTATAACTCCTTTTGCTTGTTCTAGAAAAGTTCTTCCTAGGATCACACTATGTTCCCATTCACTTTCACTGGGGTTAACATCAAATTCGACCAAGAATATGTCCCTATTCATTTGTACCAGCAATCTCTTTGTGATCAACTTCTTTCCATTCTCTTTTTCCTAAATGCTTACCCCTAGTTTCTTCATAAATTCCTTTGATAATAAGTTCCTGCTGTAATCCAAGTCAGCTATAGCATCACGAGCATAATTGTTCTCAATATAGCATGGAGTGATGAATTTCATGTAACATCCCTCAGTTTCCATCCTATTAAAAATGTGAACCCTTTGTTCATCTTTCCTTTCATCATCTGCAATCTCAAAAGTAATTTGTCCCTGCCAAGTGTTCTTGCTTTCCACTTAGTCCTTTTCAACATTCATGAGTCCTAGGTTTGATTTTTGGTCCATTTCTAATGTATGACAGCATAACATCAAACAGAACATTAGTAGGTTAGTCAAATAAGTTATAAGCACATAATCATACTCCAATAATCTAATATAACTCATATATGTCAAGATATGCATCAGTTTTATCATCACAAAAGAAAAACAAGTCTTCTGTGAAGATTTTTGCAAAAAAGTACGGCGCACTTTAAGAAAAGTACGGCGCTTACGTGACTTTCTAACCGTTTTGTTTGAAATTCTCCAAAAGTACGGCGATCTTAGTAATAAAACTGGCGTGTTTCTGGGTTTTAACAGATGATCATAAAAGACATAATCACTCATAAACTCAGATATAAGTTGAAAACAAATTTCAATTATCATCTCATTCATAAGAACAATCCAATATAACATTTGCAAGCAAACAATTAAAAAGTAAAGGCAAAATATTTTTGTGTTTTTTATTTTAATGTACAATTTATACTTATGCAGTAATTCAGATAATAAGTCCTATGTTCTCAAAACCTGGAAAAAGCATTTTACAAGTTTGTTTTTGGGTTTTTTGAAATCAAATCCAACTGTTCTTTCAACTGTACCAAAAGTTCGGCGGTCTTAGTCTGTAAAACCGGCGTTCTTTTTATTTCAGAAACGAAATTTTTCCAAATTTTTGTAAGAAAACTTAGTATCAAGTGAATTTTTTCCAGAAAACTAACAATATAAACCAAATTAGCCTCCCCGGTAGCGGCGCCAAAAACTCTGATGTGTTTTGAAAGCTTTAAATTTATAAGACTAGTTCTACCGATTCCTTAATACACAAAACACATGGGTAAAAGTATAACCCCCGTTTATAGTAAAGGTTTTGAGGCAAGACCAGGTCGTCCCAAGTGAGGTAATAGTTTCTTATGCTAGCTATGAGTAACAAAATTAGATTCCAATAATTGTCACTTATTACTAAAACCGTTTTTGTTGGATTTAAAGTTGTTGAATTGTTTTGCCAAATTATTCTAAAGATATGTTTGTTCAAGGCTAAGCACATGAGATAAACAAGCATAAGTATCACAGAAGGTACATGGACAAGGCATAGAAGTAAAGCATGATAGGTTATCATGTAAACTAGTATATCTACCTTATGTAAAAGAATCTCCTTTCGGCCTTTGATCCTAGATACATAAAGTGCATAAAGTTTGGTCCAAGTATGAAGTATTAGGTAGGCATATCCCCTAGTCAAGTCGTTAGACATTAGACTAGTCCTTAAACGTGTCATAGTCAAGGTTAACATTTGTTTTACTGAGCAATTCTAACAAGCATAGCAATGACTTGTTATAGACAGACAAATCATAATATAATCAACATAATTGCATCTTTCGACCTTTAAACAATCATAGTGATTAATCAAAACAAATGATAATGGACTAAACAATGACATATCAAACGCATACATAATAGATTCAAGTATCATGATACAAATCCTACGTTAACATCATGGCATAAGTGCCTTAAACAAACATAAAAAGTACTACTCCTTATTCATATCAAAGTAAAAAAAGTACATAATCATTATCATCATATAGAACGAGATTATACTGAGGTTTACAAGTATTCTACGCTCCAAAGTTGTTCTCCAAACGTTGCTACTTTCTCCAACTCCTTAGCTAGTGGTTTTTGGTGCAAAACCACTACTAACTGCTTCTATTTTATCAAGAGATGTTTCTTGATTGAGGTGTACGTAAAACTCCGATTTGAGCCTCTATTTATAGTTGAAATGCAACCCTAAGACGTGCCTGGATAGTTATGACAAGAAAATGATCGGCCTCATCATTGATGTGGTTCATTAATGTAGAAGCATAACTGCCATTAGAAGTACGCCGCACAACTGGTGTAAAATCGGCGGGCTTCTCTTCACGTAACCGGTGCTCATATAACATATAACCGGCGTACTTCATTGTGTGACTCGTAGTTGCATAGTTGACCAAAGGTACCCGTAAGCGGTGCACTTTCTCCATAAGATCAACTTGATTTTGTCCAAACTATGAATAATTATCTTAAGTCATTTGTTTCATGTACTTCTCGCGTCTTTCCTTCAATCCTTAATCCTGCATATTCATTCATGTATTAAGTACCAAAAGTCATAATAATAAGGTTATTTACTATATAATTTACATAATATCGGGGGTATAAATATGTATAATACAAGACTCATCAGGATCATACGCAGGGACATATGCCACTGTTTCAATGTAGATTAGATGAGTGTTTTTGATTATGTTTGGTAAGAACTTGTCAGCAGGGAATTATTTTGTTTCATTAAAGAGAATGTCATAAGCTTCAGTTCCTGTTATACTGACAATTTCTTCAGCTTCTTCAAAAGTGACATGAAATGTTTCTTCAACCTTTTGTCTTCTGACGTTGAATACTCTGAATGCTTTTGAATCCAAGGAATACCCCAGAAAGAATCCTTCATCAGTTTATTCATCAAATTTTCCCAAATGATCTCGATGATTATGAATGAAGGTTAGGCAGCCAAACACATGAAAGTAGCTGATGTCAGGCTTTCTTTTATGAAAGACTTCATAAGCTGTCTTCTTGTGTTGCTTGATTATGATGGATATGTTTTGAGTGTAGCAAACGGTATTAATGGCTTCTCCTCATAACTGTTTAGGAAGAGATGATCCATTGATCATGGTTCTCGCAGCTTCAATTAATGTTCTGTTTCTTCTTTCTGCCACTCCGTTCTGTTCAGGAGTGCATGGAGAAGAAAAGTTTTGTGATATTCCTTTCTCATCACAAAAACTTTCAAGCTTGCAGTTTCTGAATTCCATCCCATTATCACTTCTCAGTTGTTTCACTTTTTCATCGTTGAGGTTCTCCATTCGTCTGATGAATGACATAATACACTCAGCTGAATCACTTTTCTTCTTTAGCCAGAACACCCAAGTGTATCTTGAGTATTAATTGACAATCACCAAAGTGTATTTGTTGTGATTGATTGTCTGGGGTATGACAGGACCAAATAGGTCCGTGTGAAGAAGGTAAAGGCATTTGTTTATAGAAAATGATTGTTTGGGTCTGAATGAGGCTCTTTTATCTTTTCCTTTCTCACAGGCTGAGCACAATTTGTCCTTTGAGTATGTGAGAAAAGGTAGACCAGCAACCAGATTGTTTTTGGAAAGGGCATTGATGTTTTTTAAGTTGAGATGCAAGAGTCTCTTATGCCAGAGCCAGCTTGCACTGAGTGAGGCTTTGGCATAGAAACATGTCTTTGACTTGTCTTGAGCAGATGACATGTTGATGACCTATACATCTCTGATTCTTGGGGAGATTAAGACAACTTCATTCTTGTGATTGAAGATTGTGCCTTGTTTCTTAGTGAACAGAACTTTGAAGTTATCATCACATAGCTGACTGATACTGATGGGATTGTGTTTTAATCCATTCATATAGGCAACTTTTGTGAAACTTATACCATTATAGTTGATTGAATCAAATCCTTCAGTGTTCCCTATAGAATTATCTCCAAAGACCACTGTTGGACCTGGCTTTTTAGTGTATCTGTGCAGATACTGCTTTACTCCAGTCATGTGTCTGGAACATCCAGTATCTAGATACCAGACTGATCTTTTCATATCTCCCTGCACAGATACATTTGTAATGGTTAGTTTCTTTTATGAACCCACTTTTCAGTGGGTTCACGAAACTGCTGGATAGCAGGTTTGAATGCCCTCAAAGGAGGAGTGGATTGAGTGAGAGCAGTTTTGATGTGAAATACTGCCTCATGACTATAGTTTCCACAAATTTGACAACCTGGGTAATCAGCACACTCATCAGAGTGATGGTTATTAAGTCCACAGTACTTGCATTGTCTGTAGGTCTTTAAGTATTTGACATGTGGATTTTGAGAGTGTTCTTAACATAACCATGTGATGCTGATGTTCTTTGGTCAGGTTATCAGTTCCTTTGCACACACCACATGGTGTGTAAGACTTGACCTTATGTTTGTGTTTAACAGAGGCTGAGCTTGAGCATTCTGACAGAGGTGTTGAGGTGTTAGTGACTAATGGTGTTGTGGTCAGTGGTTGGATTTTCTCTTTTAACCCCTGAACTTCTTCAACAAGATTTGTCAAGATTTGTTCAGGGAAGGTGATTGCCTTTGATGGTTTGTAAGAGGTTTTCTTTTGTGAAGGTCTATTAGGGGTTTTCCTTACAGACACCTCGACTGTTTCACCTTTCGTTTGGGAGATTTGACCAGAGAGAAAGAGAGAGACATTGTCTATTTCCTTAGTGGTACCTTTTGGGTTCATACCTATAAGTTTGGACAAACTAGCAAGACTATCAGTACTCACTGATTCATTATCAGTGAGATTTTCATAAGTGCTCTGAGAGCTTTCAAAGACTTGATGAGATAAATCTACCATTCTTTCAGTGTCAAACGAAGGTGTGTTTTGAGAGGGGGTTTTCTCTTCGGAGGTGTAGGATGAGTTACTTGAATTAGATTCCTTAGTTTTAACAAATTTTATTGTTTTTGAAGAACTTTGTTCCTTTGACTGATTCTTTCTTCCTAACTCGGTTGAACTTTTGACAGAGGCATGATTGCTAATAAGCTTTTCCATATGATTGGTACATGAGTTCCATTTATCAATGGTTGCTTCTAACTCTGAGACATTGTCTCTGAGTTCTTGGTTAGTCTTAGTGAGCTTATCATTTGTGTTATGAAGAGCCATGCAGTGGTTTATAATGCTTTTAAGGTCAAACAATTCATTTTTGCTTTCTACAAGGCTTCGTTGAAGAGAGGTAAATTTGTTGAACAAGTTTACTCTTTGTTTTTCCACAAAGTGGAGATCAAATTGTGTAGTCAAGAATATGTTTCCTATCAGGAGTATCATCCATATTAAGAAGTTTTTGTACCCTTTTTATGGCGATTTCAACCCAATGTCTTGACCTGGCATCATTCTTTCCCACTGATGGTTCATCATTAGCTAGTGTCATGTATGCCCTTATTATTTGAGGAGCATCATCTTTAGAGGATTGATCTTCAGTATCCCAGTCATGATTTTCGGCAACCAGCCCTTTGTTTTCCCTGTCTCTTCCTTTCTGTCCTCAAGTTGAGGCTTTCTCACTTATCTCTTTGTCAGAGAGTTTTTGTTTTAAGAGAGCACCCTCAGCTTTTATCCCTCTGTATAGACTTTTATAGTCTGTTCCAGAATGATTTTGGTTTGGGTTAGAGGTGAAATTTGTATGGTAATTTGATTTAGATGGATATGATGGGGTGGAGGTTCAGCAGTCAAGTCAGACATAAAGTCCTGACTACTTCTAGTATCCTCTTCTACATCAGAGTCATCATCATGGTCCTGTACCTTAGAGCTAGAAAACAAAGCTTTTGATATAGAGGATTGTGTGATGATCCTTTTAGTATCATTCTCATAGATTTGATCTATGAGTTCCTCCTCATAGTTGTATTTCCCATATAGTGCAGCCAGTGTGTCAATTTTTATAGAGTTGTTAGCCCTATGAGTTTAGTTAAAACTCAGCCATTTCCTAGGGAGACTATTTAAAAATTAGCATTAACCTCAGCATGAGGTATTTCAACTCCTAGATTTGAAAGTTCATTGAGCAAGATTTTCGATCTTGAAAAGGTTTGAGACACTCTCTCTCCTTCAAGTGCTTTAAAGGTATTGAATTTTAGCCTAAGTGCTGAGATTTTTGTGTCTCTTGTTTCAGAGGGTCCCTTGTGTTCGAGAATTAAATCAGTCCACATTTGTTTGGCCGTTTTGCATCTGACAACAGACTTCATTACATGTCTGGGAAGTGCAGAGGTGAAAATGGCTTTTAGTCTATTTTCTTGATTGAGTAGCCTAGCTTCTATAGGAGTCCATTGCTTTTTTGTGGCTTAGCTAAAAAAAATTCAGGTGTGGATGTGACTGTTTCGGGTACAAATGGACCAGTTTCTAGAACTTGTAGAAGATAAGGTTCTAATCCATTTAGGTAGATTAGAAACCTATCTTTCCAATCTAAGAGATCTTCTGCATCTAGTAAAGGAACAAAATTGACATGAGCCACTCCCTTGAATCTAAGAGTTGAGGTAGGTCACTACTAGGTGCATTAAAGATGAAATTGTTATTGTCCCTCCCCCTAGATTTCTATTGGATGAGTCACCATTTCCATTACCACCTCCGGGTTGAAAAGGTTGTGATGGTATAGGATCGAGGTTTGTAACATTCTCATTATTTTCAGATATATTTGGATCTTGATTTTAAAAATGTTTTTGAATGGTTTAGGAAACTTGTTTTATAAATCACACCGCTCTGAGACCACTTGTTGTTCCCAAAATAATGTCTTTTTAACAAAAAACAATAACTTAATTCAATTTAAGTAACAACACAGGAATGTAACATTTCAATGTATAATTCTTTATTGATAAGAATCAAAGAATTACATAGTGTTGTGCGGAAGACACTAAATTGAATGACAATATAAAAACCAACTCTCTAAACAAGCAAACTTTGAATCGGTAGAGTTCCAAGTTTGCTTGTGAACTTATGATGTCTTGAGAGATTCTTGTAAGTTCAATCATTGAGTTCGTGCTTCAAGAGATACAAGAATGTAGTTTGAAGAAACAACTTCTCACTCTGACCAACAATCCAATTTATACTAGTACAAGTTTGCTATTGGTGAGATTAGGTAGGTGTGTGTCATGATTCTAATAGAAGAGGTACAAAAGAGTACATCTTCCATTTAATACTTTTGCTTTGGGAGACACACTTTTCTTGATTTTGTGAATAGTGTTGTCAACTGTTCACTTCTTTAGCCACCAACTTGTACTTTGATTTGACTTATCTCTAAGCTTCACTTTATCCTGCTCAAATAGGTTAATGAAAAGTTCCGCCTAAATCTCAGTGGACATGAGTTATGCTTCATTGGTCTGATTTAGGGAATTGAAGGATCATCAGGGTATTGCCACCCCTGATAATCCTTTCATTTCAGCTAGAGTTCCTTGTGCATACTGACTAACCCGCATCAGTTAGAGAGCACGACTTCAAGTGATCTTGACGATGTCTTGTGACTTGAACTTCTGCTAGAGTGGCTTACTAACCTTGATATCAGTGAGTCTTCTTGATCTACTCTTTGAGGTCCCTATCAGGGAGACCTTTACTTAGCTTAATTTTTTTCAAATCCTATCTAGAGACCAATGGGTATAATTTGTACCCAACAAGATAAAGTTGATTCAGCAAATAACTTTAAATTTGAGAATAGAAGTGTTTGAGATACGGTTTCAAAAGTTAATGGTATAAAATATTAATAATAATAATCCTGATGTTGTTGATGTTGAAGTTGTTCATAAAAAAATTAAAATAAAATGTTCATATACTCCTTAGTAAGATGGAAAAGGATCATTTATGTGAATTTTGCAACTATAGAGAAGAGTCTGGCGATAATTCTATAGATTCATATATATTCAAAAGTATGATGGAAGAGAATTGTTGTTGCCCAATATGTTAAAGGAAATAATTGCACTGCACGACTGACAAAATATGAATGTTGATTTTACTCGCCTCTCACACTAGAGTACAAAGATCAATCACAAGATTGAATAATATTATGTAATTCAAATATAATTTGTTTTATGTTAATGTTTTTGACAATCCTTTACTATTTACAAAATAGAATGTTTTGAATGTTATTATAATTTTAACCTAGCAGCCCAGGGTTCAAGTCTTGGCAATATATTTAACTGGCGATTTATGGAGACTCACAAAAACCCTAATCCTTTTCCTGTAACCTTAATCGATTCTCAATCTATTCCATTACAATTTTGATTTTAGTATTGATGATATCTTCTATGTATTCAATCCTAATTCTTAACTTGTTCTTGGCAGATTCACAATCGTTTTAGGTTTATCTTTACAGTTTTCTTTAAATCGCTAGTTAGGGTTTTTCATATAGTCGGTTATGTTTGCTTTTAATTCCTATCATTAAACAATCTTTATACCAACTAAGACATAATCATTAAATCATGTAAATTTGCTGCGCTTTCATGCCTAAAAACCCTAGTTATAAACTAGGGTTTTATCCATTTTGTTTGAAGATTTGACACGTTTCTTCTCGTTTTCTGAGTGCGATCTGATTGTGTTAGAGTTTAAGGTTTGTTGTTATGTCGAATTTGGAAGAGGGGAGTATTAGCATGTCGGATCCTATTGTTAAGGATAATGTGGGTTTTGATTTGGGAGAATTGGCTGCTTGTATGAGTCATTTGAAGGATCAAGAGGTTGGTAAATCCGGTGTTTCTCAGCTACGTAAAGCTGCTAGGGTTTTGCGAAACCCTAGTCTTGAATCCTTTGTTAACGCACCTGTTAAGGATCATAATACATCTGCTACGAAAGCTTATACGGTTTTTACAAACCCTAATGTTGAATCTGGTTCTAACGTATTTGTTTGGACTACTAATGAGGATATGAATACTTCGGTCTTGGAATCAGCAAGTGTTGATAGTAATAAGGACGTGGAGGCTCACTCTACACGCCTAAGTTTGGACCTGCTGCGACTATTCCAAAGCAAGTGAAGCCAGTTTCACTTGCACCTCCTGGTGGTAGTTTGTGTATTAAACAACCTGTTTCCTCTTGTGCGACTGAGCCAAGGGTTGTGACAACTTCTTATGTGGTTGAACCAAAGGCTAACATGGTTATTTCTGGTACAAACACTTCGAGCGGTAGTGGTTCTTTTGGGGCATCTCATGTTAACGTGGCTGTTACTACCAATAACACCCCTAGTGCTTTTGAACAACCTACCTTTGCACAACCTGATCTTAACCCTTCTAATGAAGTCGTACAACATGGTCCGGATGTAAATGCTAGTCAACCTAATGGTATTGATCAAGTGGTTTTGGATGCTTCTAAGGATTTTGAGGAAGCAATGCATGATATTGAATTAAAGAATCCGAAGAATGTGGCTGCTACTTCATCACCTCATGTTGTTTCTTTTAAATACTTTACAAGTGTTTTTGAACAGCCTACAACTTTGAATGTACCTAATGTGAAGCCGGTTTCATATACGGTTGCAATGTCTAATGATTCTAAGAAGCTAAAATCTAACTTTCGTAGGCTGGAATGTAGTGGTAAAACAAATGGTGTAGATCTCTCAGTTCCTTTAAAAGTGGTTGAAGAGGTAAATTCTAGATTTGAGAATACTCTCTATGGTTATTTTCTTGGTAAACGTATTGCTTTTCCAGTTGTTGATTATTATGTGCGTAATGCGTGGGCTAAGTATGGTATTAAAAAGGTTATGATGAATGCTAAGGGCTTCTTTTTCTTTAAGTTTACCACGAAAAAATGTGTTGAAGATGTCATTGAAAATGGTCCGTGAATGATTAGGAATGTGCCTATTATTCTTAAACCTTGGACTTTGAATACTAATTTATTTAAAGAGGATTTGACTAATATTTCGGTGTGGGTTAAATTCCATGATGTCTCCCTTTCTATGTTCTCTGATGATGCTCTCAGTCTTCTTGCCACATTGATTAGTACGCCTAAAATGTTGGTTTCTTATACTAGTCAAATGTGTTTAGAATCATGGGGCCGAAGTAGTTTTGCTAGGTGCTTGATTGAAGTGAAGGCATATGAGGTTCTTAAGGAGAGTCTCACTGTTGAGATACCCTTACTTGATGGGTTGGGTTCTACTATTGAAAAGTTTCGGGTTGAATACGAGTGGAAACCGCCTAGGTGTGACATTTGTAAGCTATTTGGTCATATTCTGGACAACTGTCCTAAATATATTCCCCCTCCAGTTTAGCCTCCACATAAGGATAGTGATGGTTTCCAACCGGTCAATAATAACCAAAAGGATAAGAGTGGAAGCCAAAGTGCATCGGGTAAAGGAGGATTTACTAAACTGACTATGGGTCCTAAGTTCTGTTATCAACCTAAAGCACCTCCTCCTGAGCCCAAGAAGGTGGATGTTACAAAGAAGAAGGCCACTGACGTGGCTAGTACGAGTGGGACGAAGATTACTAAATCAAATCCCTTTGATGCCCTTAGTATGATCGATACTGATGAATGTGCATTCCTACTGATGTCGTGGCTAAGGACGGGGCTGAGTTGGATTTTAGTAGTGAGAGTGGTATTCCTTGTCCTACTTCTATTGTTGAGAAAATTGGAAAGCTTGAAAAACTAATTATTGATGAGAAAGCTACTAATGTGGATGATGATGATCATCCTCTTAAAAAGGTTGATTATCCGAATAATAAAAAGGAAGCTAAGGTGGATGGGTCTCAAAAGACTGGTAATGTATCACAGGAACCGCTTATGAGTGTTTTGAAAGAGAAGATGCAGGTCGTGGCTAGTAAGCCTAGTTCTTCTTTTTCTCTGTCTACTTCCTCTACTAAGAGGGTTAACCCATTCTCTAATGTGGGAGAGATTGTTGATTCCGACAGTAATGAGGAGAAGGTTATTAACACTTTTGATGAGTTAGTGAACCTATTTAGTGATGGTCACGAGCTTGAAGATGATTATGATGACTATGCGGATCAGGTCTACGTTCTTCCAGGAAATTTGGATGCTTTTTATGACATGTATGATATCAAGCTCTAAGGTGTTGGTAGGAAGTATTTTGTAATGTTAGATTTTCCGCCTATGTAACGGGCTGAGACATGGGATTCACCCATATCCTTTGTACTTAAATGTTTTCTGGAGTAATATATTTACCGGGTCATTTGACCTTTTACCCAAAAAAGAATGTTATTATAATTTTTTTCAACACCCATTTATCTATGTTTATCAATGTTTTGAATGTTACTATAATTTTTTCAAGAAACATTTATCTAACAAAATTCAAGCTAAAGTTGAGTGCGTGCACGATGATTTAAATATCCATTTGTCTAACAAAATTTAAGCTAAAGCTTTATGCGTGTACAGAGATCTATAACTGTTATATAAATACTGATGTACCCACAAAAGAGATGCAAAAATAAAATGGCAATTCAAATTGTTAATATGATTTAATCATGGCTTAAAGATTCAACAAGGGTGTAATCAACATCTTGAAGAAAAGAAGCAATTTGCGTAAAGGAGTTGTATTAGAATATATATTTAAGCGTGTGTTTGAGATAGTGAAACAAGTACGTGACGTTTGGTTACGTAATACTACAAATCTACGTAGAAAAATGTAGACTTTAAACATAAATTTGATAAAGTGTCCTTTTAGGGTTAGATGAAAATATAACCCCACATAAACCGGTGGGTCCTAATCAATGCTATCACCAAGTAGCTTTTCTATTTACAACACATTTAAAACCCAAAAAATCATATGTATCTAGAGACAACCTTATGTTTCAATCTTTATATGTTGATCGTGTTTCTTGTTCTTAGTTTACTTGGGCTAACCACAAGAACACACACTTGAAAATATAAACATATAGAAATTCTTTTATTTAATCGAGAACGAAAGAGAGTATGGGACAACATTCTTGTTGTAACCAGCAGAAGGTAAAAAGAGGACTTTGGTCGCCTGAAGAAGATGAAAAGCTTATTAGGTTCATCACAACTCATGGCTATGGATGCTGGAGTGAAGTTCCTGAAAAAGCTGGTCTCTTTCTTGCTCCTCCTTTCTGTTTGTGTTTGTCTCAAGGTTGTGTAGTGACTGAAAAAAAAAAAAAAGAGCCTATGCTTGAATACGATATATGAATAGTTAATGTTGTTGATTTTAGTTTGGTGCATATCTCATTATAAGATAGTGGTGAAGAGATATGTGAACATGCATTTATAAGTTGAACAAAATAACAACTCAAAATTCTATATACCTTAATCAATGGTGATGTTTAATTTCCTGATGAACAAATATATGATTTTAATTTTGTTAACTCAAAAACAAAAACTTGCATAGGTAAGATTGCATATTGCTAGTTTGTTAATGCATTTCTATTGAAGGATACCATATATAGCAATGCATTATCAAGAATCACATGCACCTAGAGATTTGTGTGAATGTGCATGTCTCAAAGAATTTAGCTGTAGTTTCAGGGCTTCAAAGGTGCGGAAAAAGTTGTCGTTTGAGATGGATAAACTATCTGAGACCTGATATCAGAAGGGGAAAGTTTACACCAGAGGAAGAGAAGTTGATCATCAACCTACACAGCGTTGTGGGAAACAAGTTAGTATTCTCCTAATCAATCATTATTGCGGTGACCATATAAGTTTTAAACAACAATCTAATTAACTTTGGACTAATAAGATCACATCATATAGAATATTTTATCTTTTTTATCTGCTAGTGTACAAAAATTCGCAATGAGCAGGTTCTCTCCTAGTGGGGTGATTTGTAGTACTACAGGATGTACTTCACTTCAAACGCCATATAATTCATGCTATAAGTACTAGTCCAAGGGCTCTCACTTTCTTTGAATGATATATCAATTTCCTTCCTTTTTTGCATATATATTGTCATTGTTTGCCATTCATTAAGCAAACTGGTCGACAATATGTTCACATCTGATTTCCTTAAAGATCCATAATATAGACGAGACCCCCAAAAATGTAGCTATACATGGATATATCACACATTAATTGGGTACCTATATAGTATAAAAGCGTCATTTTATTGGACATATATAGATTTTGCAACTGTATTAAATAAAACTCATAGCATACTTTTATCTTGTAATAGAATGTAAACTTAAAACGTACATATTAGTATATTAAAATCTAAGATAGAGTGTTCTATTGATCAACTGATCATCTGCATCCACTAGCTAGTTAACTACAGTATGGTTGCTAGAAAGCACTAGATTTTCCCTTTCAAAGTTGTTTACACTACATTTAGATGTTGAAAACAACGCCACACCATATGCTTGTTATATTTCATTACATGTTCCTATACAGTCATATAACATTCGTCATGCCTACTTTTATTACCAAATGATTATGATTGTTAATACACTCCTTCAAATAGTGACAATGCATTATGGTTGTCCGCAGATGGGCCCACATTGCAAGTCATTTGCCCGGTAGAACCGATAATGAAATCAAGAATTATTGGAACTCTTGGATAAAGAAGAAAATTAATCGAAAACCCTCTTCAGCAAGCATTACGACACGTTTGAGTACAACTTCTACAAGCTTAGATCAAACACATACGGACTATGGGTACAATTCAACTCATTTGAGTTTCTTAAATCAGGATTTGGGCATAAACAACATCAAGCAAACGATTCAAGAACCCGTGTTCTCTTCTTCTTCAACCTCATTATTCATGCTTGACACAAGTGGGTCAATACTTGAAGGACAAAATGGGAATTGCGTTGCACAAACTCAGTATTTCAACGACTCGATGTGGCAAACAAACAAGATTCAAATCCCTGAATTGTCCTCACAAGTATTGAACTTCGCCACAAATGGCATGTATTCAGGTTATTTGCCACCTTTAATGGAAAACATGGAGAGCATGGTAGAGGAGCAAACTTGTCATTTGAACAATGTGGAAGGCAGGGAGTGCTTAATTCAGAAGCAACATGAGGTTAACGAATGGGTTGTGGATCAAACAAGTCAACAATGTCCAAGCTATTTATTTTGGGATGATGAAAATCAAGTACAACTTGGTGGTGAAGAAATAGTTGTACCTTCTTCATCAAATATGGGACATATCTTATCTTCTTATCCTACATCATTATAGAGATTGCCATGAAAAGGATTTAATTTGTCGGTTTTTTCGTTTTTATTTCTTATGGTTTTGAGATTGGTGAGATTTTGAAAACAAGGAAACTGCAATGATTTGTTTTGTTGATGTTTAAGGAATGACATGACATAAAAAGAGAGAGTACAGTTTACAAAGGTTTGATTTAGATTAGACTTATATCAAGTGTTTTGTCTCTTTAATGGTGGTAACTAATTAAAATATTGTAATGGGTGATTCCAATCAATGATTGTTTAACGTTTGGGTGTTGGTTAATATATTGATTTGATTGTCAAACGAGTTAGTTTTCAGTTATTGTAATTCTAGTTTTCTTTTGTCTAAGTTGTGTTTTTCTAAATGCACAAAGACTAATTAACAACTCGGCCAAGGTTTACTTCGGCGTGGTAATCTGCACAACTACTTGGATAATATGGAGATATCGGAACTGAGTTTGTTTTGGTAGGAAAACACCTCGTAAACACACTCTTACATAAGAGACTAAAATCTTGTCTCATTGTTGGATTATGTTAGAATATATGTATCATGACAATCATATAAATAAAACACAAAGTAGCACATATAGCGGAAGCAAGGATCAAGCATAACATGTTAATTATTAACTAAAACTTAAATAGAAAACATACCTCAATTGCAATTCTTGATTGGGAATTGAACAAGTGATGAACCCTAATTAGGGTTTATATAGATCAATGTTAAACCCCTTACCTTTTTGTTTAACGATCTCTTGATAACAACAATAGTGTGTTGTTACCTCGTTCTTGTACACACAAACTNATTATCAGCATCTGAATGGCGCAATGCCGCAAGGCAAGTCCAATGTCCTTTCTTCTTAGTATGCACCTGCAAGATTCAAAGATGGAATTCTAGACCATTACGGTTATCTTCATACCATCAAATGAGTGAAATAGAAAACATTTTAAATGATATCATCTCATACCATTACGGTTATTTTTCTACAAGGGGGCAAGTGAAAACATGATTTGCTTATAATTTATTTTCATGTTTGCAACGATGACAAATATTATGGATATCATTATTTATAGGAACTACATTTGTGAGGTTATGGTCAGGCGAATTCCACAATGATTTAAGTGTCTTACCTCTGGCGCTCCTGCATAAGCCTGATGCGGTACTGTGAATGCTTTCAAACTTAAGATCGTCTTCTTTTATGATTTCGTTCTAGATCTGCTGATTTTGTTAAGTATATATCCTCCCTGTCCAAATTAAGTTATTTCTAGGTCAATGACATGTTTAACATAAGAACAAGTTTATTGCGTATCCTCTCATGTTAAAAATAACCCATATTACTGAAAATAACCTCCACCGAGTTGACTATTTTATAAACCCAAATTAGGGGACGCCTTGAGATTGTTGCCATGGTAGTTTTCTAAATCGACTAATACGTGTATGTTAGTGAACTTTTTCGATCGACTAAAGTCTGAAAGAACTTGATAATCAAACTCAATAGTTTCCCTCATCACTTTAAATTATGTATGTTCACTTACGGTCAAGTTTTATCCAATAATTATTTTTAATTTTTAATTCCTATCTTTACAACCTTAGGCTATTTTGATTTACGCTGATGATGCAATTGATTAGTGTTTTCATCCTTAATTGTAGTTCAATTTCTTCCATTTTGAAACTGCAGGAAGTTGATGGGGAGATGATCTCTGTATACGCTGTGTATTTTTGTAGACTTGGGAGGCTTAAATGTCTCATCAAACCTTCAGAAAGGGACATCTCAGTGGGGGAGGTGAGTTAAAGTATCATGTTTTTTATCTCCAAAGTGAAATTTTCAATTGACAATGTCTAACTAACTTATTGGGTATTTGTCAGGGTGCACTAATTGATGTGAAACTTTCTTCAGATAAAATATGGATACTCAAAAAAGATAGACTTGTAATGCGCAACTTGTCAGGTCCAACTGAGACCGGGTAAGGAGGCTATATGTTTTGTGGGTCGTGGTTTCATTTTTCTATAGTTTTCCCATTTATTCTGCCTTCTTAGCCGAATAGCTTGAGTTCTTGATTATCTTTTGGAAGGACTTAAATTCTTCCTTTTATATGAATGTAGTTTATGTTTTCTTTTTCTTGTAAACCTTTTTGCTTCTTCTATATACGCTGATATGCTAATACTAGATAAGGATCAAATTTGAAGTGACACTTAAACCCAATTGGTTCAAACGGTTGATTTGGGTTATGTCCTATCCCTAACAGGGTTAAACTAAAAGTTCTGTCTGAATATGATAGGATTCAAATGTCTGAATATTATTGTATTAATTTAGTTTTGATAGTCATATATGACAAATATAAAATTGCATCAAAGTGTTTGACCAGTACAGCGCTATTGTTCTCAACCTGCTATGACCTGGTACCCATACCTCATGACAGGCATATTTTAAGATATCTCTTATCAATATCTAAAGAATTGAGTATTTACAACCATGTCTATATTCCAGCAATATCTGGACTGTTTGTAATCTACCTTTCATTCTCGCCGATGTATTATTATTCTACTGTTATATTCATGAACTGAGAGTTCACTTGCATGACTATATTCTAGTTTCATACATTTAGTAAAAATACCTATATATTTTGTTGACTAAATTATCCGAGCTGAACGTATGTTGGCAGTATATTGCCACAACAATTAACAGTGTGATCTCTTTATGTTGATTAATTTGTCAAATTCTTGACAGGGATCACATGCACATTATAGTTAGCGAACACGAGCAATACTTTGGATTACAGGAATCAGTTGTTGCTGAACAACTATTACAAAATTCCGAGCATGCTGCGGATGATATTTTTTGGCTTGCTCATTCAGTATATCCATATGCCAAGGTGCTGTAATTTTATTTATTTATTTATTTATTTATTATTTTATTTTATTTTATTTTATTTTGATATTTGAATATTTGATACACTTCTTATTTTTATGCACATCTCTGATATACAACTATGGTAAACATAAAAAATAGGGTCATTAAGAAATCTTTAAAATTTCTTGCTCAACTTTAGTCTGGTGCCGAAGGGCAAAACATTGTGCTTTATATTGCAGTTACTAAGTAGGCATTTTTGTTCATAACAATTATATTATTACAGACATAATGTCGACTTTGTGACTACTAATTCTGTTGAATTTTGCACTCACTCAAGTTTATATCGTGGTATTAATTGCATCAAATCATCATTTTGTGACAATTGTCCAATTGAAAGATGTTTAATGTTTTTCCGTCAACCTGTAGAAGATGTATAATGCCTAATTGCCTATAACTTGTAGTTTTTGCAAGTTCTTGTATCATCCATATCATTGTCACTCTGTATTTTCACTAATAAAGTGTCTGTTCAATTTACAGTTGATTGTATTGTCCTAATTTTGCAGGAGCAAATTTCCACACGGGTCTCATCAATCTTTATGCGTTTTCTTTTTCTTCCTGGCATTTTTCATGACCGTGTTCTCCTAGCAACATTCCGAGATCTTAAGAAGCATTTCACTCATTCTGAGTTCCGTTCTTTATCTGCTGATGGAATAAGAAAAGAGCTTATTTCTCTAATGGAACATCAGGTTTGAAGTGTAAATAGCACATAATTAATAATAATTTCTGTTATTATTGTTATGGTCTAGTTTGAGGTGTCAAAGTGGCGGGTTAGACATGTTTGGTAACATGTCAAATTGGGTTTTTGAAAACCATCACAACAGATCATTTATTATACAGTGAAACATTTAGGGTGGGTTGACCTGTAACAGTTTTGTCCAAACGTATTATTAAAATGATAAATTTGTATGTAGAATATTGTCACGCGTATTATATCATTAGAATAATAATTTTTTTTTTTTTTTTTTTTTTTTTGAGTAAAATGATTTATGAACTTCAAGACATTAAACGACACTTTCTGCAAGTTAAGAGCCACTTGTCACACTTTGTAAATGTATGGGTCTAACTTGCCACCTCTAGTTTATTTGATGATATTTTATCTTATTCTTTTCTCATAGGGAGCTTCTAGGAGTCCACGTGCACTTCTACACTACTGGAAAAATTTCTATTCACGCTACTTGCACAATTGGTCTCACGAGAATGCACCTTGTGGTTTACTTCTCGATACATCAAGTGGTGCTATCGGTTTAATACGGAAATCATCAATTTCTCTGTTGCGATGTTTGGAGGATATCGAACTTCTTTCCTTCGGTATGCACGCATAACTAAATGTCAAATCATTTGTAGCAGGGGCATTATTGACAAAGTTTGCAGAAATCTTAATTGGAATTCAAATAAAAAACTTGAATGAGCTCTATAACATATAATTGGAAACTGAGCAAAATGAAACCGAAACCATGTAGATAGTGTATTTACAGTTTTCATCATAAACTGAGTTAGAGACGGCAAAATGGGCGGGTCAGATAGGTTGGATAAATGCTCAACATGGGTTAAGGACTTTGGGTCAAAACGGATATTCTGTAACTACGACTCCAATCGGGGCAGGGCAGGTCGAGTTGGTCCAAACACACTTGGTCAAAACAGATATTTTTTTAAGTACGTATGCACTCAGTCAGACCAGGTCGAGTTAGACCGATTATTTTAACACTTTTTGTTCATTTTCAAGTTTTATAAGGTGGCGTTTTGTTACGATGCCACATCGCCCAAGTATGGGATTGGGTGGTGGTTTATAAGTCTAGGTGTCCCCTCCTCTTACAAGCTAGCTTTTTGAGTGAGTTCTACACTTGGACTTATGAACCGATACGAGCCTAGTATGGGATAGGTTCGTATCAATTGGTATCAGAGCGGTTCGATTCTAGGGTTTAAAAAAAATCGAAGTTACTGTTCACCGGTTACTGTTCATTCGAATCACTATTTACCCTAAGAAGACACTGTTCATCAGACCATATATAGTGTTCACCAAAAAAAAAACAACAGTCCAGCTATGACAAGCAAAAAGATAGCAGATCTTGAATATGATTTTGGTGAATTTAAGGCAACCACCAGAAGAAGGTTTGATTCCTTAGACATGAGTATAAGAGCCTACCGATTGGAAGAAGAACAAAGGCATGAAGAACGGATTCGAAGGTTTGATGAATTGAAGAATTTACTACTTTCTTTAATTCCGAATCCAACATCTTCTCCTAACCAGCCTCCACCGAAAACCACTGAGGTACCTACGAAAACAACTCAATATGATGATTTTGGATGTTTGTCGCCTAATAACAAGACTGATTTCGAAGAAGATGAAGTATTTGAAAATACAAGATCAGTTCCTAAGGAAGGCAATGATGAGCAAGGAAAAGAAGAGAAAGGGGTTGTTAAAATTTCTGAAGTTTGTACTGATGAAGAAAACACCTTTGATAGTGTGTTGAACGATGTTGGCGGAATTGTGTATGGCAAGGGTGACGACACATGGGCTGATGTGGGGCTGAAACATGGATCATACTTGCTGCTTGATAGGATACTTGAAGATGGTTGGTATCTTCTTGATGAATTGGGATTAAGCAAGGAGTCGCTTTGTAGACCTAATTTGGAGATACAGTTGTAGTTTCATGTTGATCGACTTGACGCAGGTTCACAAGTGAAAACGTGGGATCCAAGAATCAAGATTGTTAAAGCAACACCTTGAGGACAAGGTGTTTTTGAGGGCGGAAGTATTGATACGATCCCTGCATTACTCTAGTTGTTATTATTATTATTATTATTATTATTATTATTATTATTATTATTATTATTATTACTACTATTACTATTACTATTATTCAATTAGTTTATTTAGTTTCCTTTATTATATTTTCTTAGTGAACAAGTTAAGTTTAGGGATCTTTTATTATAAATAGGGTATTAGGGTTGTAATGGATTGGATGCTGAATAATATTATGGTTTATTGATTTCGTGTCAATTGGGAGAGCTTATTCGACCTCTCGAACGTCGACTACTCTATCTTTATTGTTCTTATATCTCTATATCGAATTGGTTCGTATCAATTGGTATCAAGAGCCAGCCCTACCGTTCGAGGTTCCAACACTTGGAGTGGTGGCCTGTGGAGTGGTGGCTTGGACCCGAAAGAAGGGTGCCAACAGTGACCAACGAGCTCGGAGTGGTGGCCTATGGAGTGGTGGCTTGGACCCAAAGAGGGGTGCCAACTGTGACCAACATAGCCGTGACCAATGAGGACGTTGGTTCTTCAAAGGGTGGTGTATTGTTACGATCCCACATCGCCCAAGTATGGGATTGGTTGGTGGTTTATAAGTCTAGGTGTCCCCTCCTCTTACAAGCTAGCTTTTTGAGTGACTTCTACACTTGGACTTATGAACCGATACGAGCCTAGTATGGGATAGGTTCGTATCACGTTTGTTTAGCTTAA
>LBNU01018283.1:16974-28342 GCA_014162995.1 Artemisia annua | reverse complement strand
TTTTTTTTTTTTTTTTTTTTTTTTTTTTTTTTTTATTTTGAAAATTCGAACATAAAAACCCTGTAATTTAGATGTAGTTTTGTTATTTTTGTTTGTACATTGTGGTTTCTAAATGATACTTTTAATTGAAGGGGTGTTTTAAATGTTATATTAATTATAAATGTTGACCAGTCAATATGTATAGGTGTTAATACCTAAATTGATTACATATAGCTTAATTTGTTGTATTTGTTTAAAATCTATATATAGAAGTCTTAAAAAATTGGAAGAGAGAAGGTCATAGATGCATTATAGGTTGTATAGATTCGATCAAAAATCATCTATCTATATCTATATTTAGTAGTAGCCAATAATCTAAAACATCTCTAAAAGAAAACCTGAACAATTAATTGTGATGGAGAAAGTATTTTGCGTAAGTTTCATAAACTAACTCAATCAAATAAAAATATATATTATGTGGTCTTATTCTATGAACATGTTGTATTTCATTATGAACATGGGTTACCTCCGTTTTATTCCCTTGTTATATTATATTTTGTTAAAATGAGCAAAACAACCTTAAATCTGGATTGTCGAATAAAATAATTTTCTAACCTTCTGTTTTTTGATAAAGAAAGTTAACAAAACAAGACATGTTTTGTATTATATTCACCATCAATCTTATTTTAATTCTATATAATTTTCTTGTTGAAAGATAGATATTAAATATTTGTTTATTTAAGACCAATTTTTGGTCGATTTTTGTCAAGTCAAAGCCATGAAAATACAAATTATTATAATCAATCGATTAAATTGAAAAACATTTTTTTTTGGTTTAAAATTAACAAAAGTTAAACCATGGTAGTTTTTATGAAAACCAGGTTGTTTAAAATAATAACATTGCCGCATTTCATCTCATAACATGAAGTTATGATGTACAAATAAGTTATAACTTACTGGTTTTATTAAATAAAAAAGTTTTGTGTCTCTTAACAACTAAGAGTATATTTTTATCACGGTCATTTTTAAACAACCAAGTGACTCATAAAGTCATTAAGACATCTAAGTTGTTCATTTTTCTAATTGATTCTTTTCTTCATTTGTCTATTCACACCTCAAAGTCAGTTTTGTGCAAACTTTTTTGAATTTTATAACCTCTTTGACATCTTTTATGACCACAACAACATTTACGCGTCACTCCTTTTTTCACGACCACAAAAATATGATACTAATAATAATAGTATATTTAGCTGATAAAGTCACTTTATAAAGTAGTAAAGTAACATGTATAATAGGAAGAATAAACTACATCAAGGTGGTCTAATCGTTAGTCTTGTTAAAAAGTATCAGGTTTGAACCCCACTAAGCAAATATCTTGAAAAATGATCAAGAAAAAGATTTCGAAAATGATCACAACATACCCTATTTAGACTATGTGCTTAACGAGTAAATTGAACAGTAAAAATCTTATCCGTTTTATATGTAATATGAAAGACACGTTTAAGTTTTGATAACGAATAGTACACATATTAATACACAAAAGAAACGTTGTATATAGTTTAGACTTTAGATACATAAAATCTCTTTTAGCATAAAAAGAAATCGATATAATATGTCTACACGTTTAAAGAGAGTTATTGATCACTTGTTCTTTACTCAATTGGTCTATAACGAATTATCTTTATGTGTTATCTTTTTGACATTTATAAGTATAACATTCATAGCGCACTAAGATTACTTTGGTCTTTCAAGATTACTTTGGTCTTTCTATTGCATGTCCTTCTATTGCTATAAACCACTCGTTAGATTTATCAACGTAACACGTTTATAAAATTTATTCCCTTTATGAAATACGTATACATTATTATTACACATTAAAAGCTTTACTCACTAATATAACATGCTCATTTGATTAGGGCCAAATCACTTACCTAATTATTGATACATGTGAGATAATTTATTTATCTTTATTGGCCTACCGCATTGTTTAAAATTTTCAAATAATTGAGATTGAGGTTAGATTTCGATTTCACCTATGTTGTCGACGTGTATGGTCTATAGAATCATATTTTGTTTGAACTTATGAAGAACATATACATTATTTGTGTTTAGTGATTGTGATTTTAAAATGTACTATTATTGTAAGGAATAAGGTAACATGTGTTTTGATGATGGCCAAATCATGAACAATTGATGTTCCATACTTCCATGTTGGATTATGTATGTCTCTTATTTTGGCCTAACATAAAAGCTAAAATTTAACATCATTTGAGGTTTATTGATATAGGTGATATCTTTATTTTCGACGCTTGCAGTTTGTGCTATTGAGAGTCCATCTTACGATTTTGTGTTAAGGTTACGATTTTGTGTTAAGGTCAGTCTGTTTTTTATGTTCATAGCATAAACTTTAATCTTGTATATACTTCACATTTGAAGTTCATTTTACTTTTGTTGTGTGAAAATAAAATCTCATTCAGCAAATTTATATACTCTTTATATGTTTATGTTTATGCACCCCACGATATGATTTTCTTCTTTTCTTTTGAAAATGTGAAATATATTAATCACAAAAGATCGAATAACTCCTTATGAAATTCAAATACAAAAAATTAAGGACATGCCCATGATCCAAACACTCTAAGAAACTATACAAATAACTCTACATATATCCTCCAAAACTAAGCCATCAAACACCATACAACCTGCATTCATATTTCACATATTCAAAAGTAGTAGAGACTACATTTCCCATATCTATGATTAATCCTAGATACTAGTGCAGTTACCCTCACACTAATAAAAAAAGATCCATCGCATATAGGCCTCATCCTACTACAAAGTTTAGGTAACTTTGTTGGCTCAATAGTTTCTATTCGTAGATCAGGGTCCCATTTCTGAACAATCAAAGACTTATTATTAACTAGTGATGGACTTTATTCCACCACTTTGTTTAAACCCTCCTCACAATTAAATTTGAAAAGAATGTCCATTAGAGTTAACGATAACATCCTTAAGCCAAACCTTCCCCACATTCTCCTTAAATGGTACCTCATAAAAACAACTACTTCATTTCTAAATTCATTCATTATAGTAGGTTTAAACATCAGTTCTGTTTGTGCTATTTCATCTACCTTTTTCAAAACATTAACATAAGTCTCCGTTCACACCAAAAAAAAAAAAAAAAAAAAAAANATATATATCAGGAGATATTTAAAATCGTTAGCGATAGCTCAAAACCAAATAGAGACGAAAATAGGATTTAGCATGCTGGTTTCGCGCACCAGCGCGCCATGACCAGCGTGCCAGATTTTGTTTTCACGCGCTCGGTTTTTCAAAGTCGGTTTTCCTCTTACCCGACAAAGTTTGATCTTTCAATATAGGTTCATACATAATATTTAATATGTTTTATAATATTTCATGTGGAGCATGACTTAGAGAGATCGTGTCAAATGTCTAGTCCCATTTTATAAAACTCAACTCAAAACTTTTTATAAAACTTAACTCAAAGCCTCTTAGCCAACTCAAAACATTTTATAAGATAAGCTAAATGCCTGAAGGTCTATGTTTTTATAAAATGATCAAATGAAAATATATAAATGGGTATAATCTTTTCTTATGACTCAACTAATTACCAAATGGGTCTAATCGCTTTTGAAAAAATAAGTTAAGGTCACTTTGAGTACTTAGTTAAATGCAGTTTCCGCTTGTGGGTTGATGATTTACTAAATATGCAAACTACTTAATTTAGTTGTATCAAAGTAATTAGTTAACAAGTTAATGCCATTAACAAAGATTATAACATTTGAAATTTAAAAATTTTGAAATTTGAATTTTGAATTAAGAATCTCCTTGCATTGCTTTGTCCAACTTTCCCTCCACACAAAGCATCTTCCCTCCATTAACTACCTTTCCCACTTCTCAACTAGTTAATATCATGCTTCCCTTTTTTTCTTTAACAAAGGCTAATTTGAACCTCAATTAACCATAGCTAATGAGTTGCTTTAACCTAACCCTTCTTGGAGCTTTAAAATACTATTGGGAAGGTTAAAAGTGAAGTGCATATGATAGTTTAGCAAGAGGAAACGGCTAGTTATTTGGCAAGAGACAAAACAGCGCTAGCGCGCTGGTCCCGCACGCCAGCACCCCAGAGCAGCGCACCGTGGTTGTCTTGATTTCTTACCTATAAATAGCACCCTATTGCCATGCTAACACTTCACCTATTGCCAAACATTTTACACTCTGATTTCTCTCTAATATCTCTCTAAGTCTTTCAATCCTTCTTGTGTCTTAACACTTCTATCATCAATTGAAAACATACTCTTTGCAAGAGAAGAACACACAAGAATTTTACTAATCTTATATCACTAATCTTTGAAACCGACTTGAGACCGAGGAGATCTAATATGTTTTATAATCTTATATCACTTATAAGAATTTTGTTAGAAACGACCGTGAGACCGAGGAGATCAACACGTTGAATTATCTAAAGATCATTCAACCCAACCTTCGAGGCCCAAATCCTCTCCGAACGAAAGTTATCGACGTTTTTAAGTTTTTAGACCAAACTTTCACCAAAACATCTAATCTTCTACAACAAACTTTGTTATCTTCAACGATCCAAGATCAACTTTATCACACATCAGAATTAAATGGAAAAGGAAATACAATTGAGAGAAAGAGATTCAATGAAAGCATTTAAAGTGTTCAAGTCACAGGTTGAGAAGGTCATAAACACATCAGGATATGAACCAAGGTTCGATCAGGCATTTGAATACTTCATAAGAGTCCAATTTCATCATTTCAAAGAAAAACTCATCCAAAGCCTGAATCAACTTGAAAAGCTCATTAATGAAGAAGAACTTCATACGCGCGACTGCAAGGAAGCTATTAAAGTAATCCAAACTCAGTTTCAGAGTATATTTAACCCTTGGTTATTGAACCAGTCAGAGTTTATCGATGCGTTTTACCAAAGATTTTGGGTAAGTTATACGACCTTCAGAGCTAAATGCATCAACGACATGGGTGAACTCGAAAAGATACTTGATGCTGAGGAAGCTGAGTTAAATGAAATTGAGAAGCTGAAACGGGAAAGCGAGCTAATTGAAAGAGAGATGGAGTTAAAGGAAACAGAGGTTATTGAAAGAGAGACAGACAAAGATAATCAAACTGAAGAAGAAACAGTCAATGAGGGTGAAGCATCAGATGTTAGTTTGGTTTTCACGGGAAGTGATTCATCTTCAGAACAGCAGGTTGAAAGCAGCAGTCCAAGGTATGATTCAGATGCTGATGGTACACACACGGATAAAGCTCTTTGGGATATCGAAGATGATCGTATCATACCTTCATTTGACACAGAGACATTAACTAAGGTACAACATTCAAATGATCTTGATAATGTTGTTGTGTTCGATAATGTGTTTGCTCATAATCAGACACATCCTGCGCATCCTGAGTCTGTTAGTGACACATATGTGATGGAACAAAATGATAGTAATATCACTCTTGCTACTCCATATATGGATCCTAATGGAGGTGAGCCTGCCCAGGATAGATCTTCTTATGAACAAGATCGTGCCGTATTTGCTTCATTAATCAATAATTTCAAACATCAACTTGATAAGTGCAGAGAGGACAATCATGAAGCTAAGCAAGCGAATGTCTTATTTGACCAAAGAGCTTGAGAGATTTAAGGAAATGGAAAAATGTTTTGATAATGTAACAAAATGTAAAGATAAACTTGAAATTGAAATCTCGAACCTTAAATCTCAAGCTCGGAAGTTTGAAATGAATGGAGAGTCTGTCAAACCACTTTTAAAACAAAAAGAAGCACTTGAAGTTGGTTATAGAGAAGCTATTTTTCGTGAAAAACGTTCCATTCAAAAACTGGACGAACAAATGGTTCTTAACAACAGAAAGGTTGAAGCGCTTTTAAAAGAGAACTCTGATTTAAAAAGTGAAAATTCAAGGCTTCAGAAAACCACTTCAAATTTTGAGATTCTTTACACAAAACTTGAGAATGAAAATCAAGAGTTTTTGAAACGAGCAAACGATCTTGAAAACAAACTTCGAAAATTGGGACAGACTACTCAGACTCTCAACATGATGCCTACTAAAGAGGATGATCGTTCTAAAAGAACATCCGGAATTGGTTTTGAAAATACGGATCATCTGGAAAAGAATTTGGAAAATGATTTGAAAAATGAAGGGAAAAATCTTTAATAATGTATTATACTTGTCACGAAAATGACTTTTGTGTAGCGTACAAAAAAAATAGCGTTTCTACACATTCAACTCGACTATTTTGTCTTTTTCTACGTTTTTTTCCACCCCCACAACCGGTCCAGTCCATGTCAGCAGGTAAGTGCCACCTATCTTGATTTTTTTTCTTCTTTTTTTTGAGTACAACGTGTAATTTACTCCCCCCTTTTAATCCCCCTTCCACTTTACCATTTCCCCTCTTCTTCATAAACCGAATTTATGAACCCTAAACCTAATTTTTCACCACCATCAAATTGACAAGCAAAAATACAATACCATGGCTTCATCAAGTTCCACAGGTCGTTATTATCGAAAGAGATATACCAAAGAAGAAATAGCTCGTATGACACATTGTGAATGTAAGTACCCAATTTATGAACAAGTATCATGGACTCATGAAAATCCAGGTCGAAGGTTCAAAGCTTGTCCAGTCCGTGTAAGTTCCAGATTTACAAATTTATACATATATTGTTGATGTTAATTCATATTCACATATCATTTTTCTGCTTTCATAGAACAAAGATAAAAAATGTGAGGTGTATGGATTTCTTGATGATGAGTTACCATCACAATACTACAAAGACCTTATGTTCAAGATGTTTAAGGACAACGAAATGTTGGAGTTCAACCTTCACAACCTTACCTACCAAGATGATCCTCAAAATGTAGTATCAACCAAGGCTGCTATTGAACCATCAGTGGATTTCATTTGCAAAGAATTGACTGAGTTAAAGGCCAAAGGGAAAGTGTATGATATGTTCTTGGTTTGTTCTACCTGTTTCATAATTGTACTAATCTTGGTCATTGCATTGTCCATTAGAAAGTAGTTGTTATTGTATTGTAATATGCATTTCTGCTTTTGAACATGTGAAAGTATTGTAATGGTAGTTGTTATGTAGTCTACATGGATTTGTTGTTGTTGTTGTTCAAACTTTTCTTATTTCTATGGATTTGTTGTTGTTGTTGTTCAAAGTTTTGTTATTTGTATGCATTTGTTGTTGTCATTGAAAGTTTGGTTTAACATTTGTGTTAATATTCTTGCACCACAGAAACAAACAAGTTAAACACAATTGACCTTATGCAAGCAATGATAGTAACAACAAAATGTGTTCTTTCATAACATATTGTTTCTGCAAAAGCAGCTTACATTGTTAACACAGAACACATCATACTTAAGGTTCCTAGATAGCCCTCAAGTACACAAAATAGGGCTTAGTAGTGGCAAGAAATGCTGCACTACAACACATATCTTACAAAGCTCCATAGTGGCAATATTTGCTACACTATGACTGTTTTTTTCCCCTAATCAACTAGGCCCTCCTATGAACAAAATAGGGCATAATAATTACACATAAAGGTCCTACTAATTAGATTGTTTCTGCACATACAATATAAAACAGTTGACAAAATATGTGCAATGCTACATGGTTTTTGAAGCTTCTAGTCAAGAATTATTTCATTGTCTACACTGGAACCAGGTCCAGTGAGTGGTGCAGACAATTTTTTGAGAAGAATTCTTTGACTTGGCATTCTTGGTGGCAGCACTTGAGGTGCAGGTCTCTGTCTTGGTTGTTGCAAAGGTTGGGCCACACCTGGTTGTTGCACAGCTTCTGGTTCAGCAGCTGATCTTGTTCGTCTAGTATTCCTTCTAGGCACACTACCAATTCCAGCAACCATTGAGGTAGATCTACCACCCCTGCTTGATGATGCCCCCCTTCCACCTCTGATTGATGTTCCTCTACCACCTCTTATTGACCTTGTTTCTAAGATTTGACTGTCAGTTGTTGTCCTTGACCTTGTCACAACATTCCTTGTTACTGCATGTGATCCGCCAACTTCAGATTGTTGGGTACCTAATAACATATACATTTAAGTTAAACTAAATAAACTATATTTACTGGGAATAAAGATAAATTAAACATATACATTTAAGTGAAACTAAAACAAGGATACCTGCTATGTTTTCTGGCATTCTTGGTGAAGTACCTGTGCCGGGCATAGAAGAATTGAAATTATGTTCATCCTCTATAGTATCAGATGTTGCACCATCCATGGCTAACCATGTCCCCATCCTCCCTATCCTCATTGCTGGAATAAGTTTACCTCTTTTTGTCTTACCCCCTCTCATCTTCAAATGACCACCCCTATGAGCATGACCTCCTCTCTTACTCACCATCTTTGGCATGTAAACTACTCTACCATCACTTAGCCTACCTCTCATGTTTGTTGCTCCCATTTCAAACTCATTTACTTCTGACTGTGTTGGGGTATAAAAGATCAAAGTACTGCTGAAGACCAAAGTGCTGCTAAAGTGTTTAAAGTCAAAGTACTGCTTGTGATCAAAGTACTACTCGTTGATAAAGTCAAAGTACTGCTTGAAGATAAAGACTGAAGATTAGATTAGGAATATTATGTATAATCTAGAATATTCTAAAGTTAGAGTTTGTATACTTGTCGTTCAAGTATTGTAAACCAACTAGGGTATTCCTTGTGCCTATAAAAGGATCCCTAAGTCATTATTAGAGATACGAATACTTTTAGAGAAAAGCTAAAGTTCGATATTAGCTATATTAGGGTTGTTTATGAATCTGTACAATTAGCAGGTTCAAAGTTTGGTTAATATAAAGTGTTGAAGTTGTTATAATTCTTCTTAGCTTTGTTAAGTAATTCCGCATACTTAATAGAGTAATTCAGTGTTTCATCATTAGTAGTTTAGGATTTATCCAAGACTGCTAAACCTTAGACAAGCTATAATAAAGTAGTTTGGTCAGAGTATAACGATCCAACAAGTGGTATCAGAGCTTGTGTGGAAACTCTGATTAAGAAGAAACCCTAAACCCTAAATCAAGTCGATCTTCTAAACAAACCCTACAAGATGTCTCAACCTGAACCTACACCTATGCCATCCATCACCACTGTTAGAATTCCCATAGTCAAGAAGGGAGAGTATGATCTCTGGAGCATGAAGATGAGGCAGTACATTGCTATTACTGACTCTGCACTTTGGGATATCATTGTCAATGGCAATCAAGTTATAGAAGAACCTGAAGTTGTTCCTGGACAGCCTAAACCACCTCAGCAACAACTCTCTGCAACTGTGAAGAGGAATCAAGACAAAGCTCTCAACATACTGCTGTCTGCTATCCCTGATGGCCACCTGTTGAAGTTTCATAATGCTAAGGATGCTAAACAACTGTGGGCTGCTATCAAAACAAGATTTGGAGGTAATGATGCTTCCAAGAAGATGCACAGAAGTTTGTTGAAGCAGCAGTTTGAAACCTTTGCTGTTGGAGAAAGAGAAGGACTTGATGCTGCCTATGAGAGATTTCAAAATCTTCTCAGTATGCTAGAGATACATGGTGTAGAAGTCTCTACTGAAGATGCAAACTTGAAGTTCCTAAGGAGTTTGCCATCTATCTGGCATGTGATTGCTACTATGATCAGAGGTCAACCTGATTTGGCTACTATGGACTTTGATGATTTATACAACAACTTGAAGGTGTATGAGCATGAGATGAATGGTAAATCAGGTTCATCAACCAACAATATTGCTTTTGTGTCTCCTGCCAAGACAAGCAGTACTTCCACTAAAAGTACTGCTTATCCAGTTCAAAGTACTGTTGCTGATGTTTACTCAACTGTGTCTACTACCACTTCACAACCCTCAAACAACATCAATTGTGATGATGTTGTGTGCTCATTCTTTGCTCAACAAGCCACTTTACCTGTTACCTATGAAGAAGACCTACTGCAGATTGAAGAAGATGATCTAGAAGAAATTGACATCAGATGGCAAGTTGCTATGATCACTGCTAGGATCAAGAAGTTCATGAAGAAAACAGGAAGAGGGATTGATTTCAAGGCCAAACAAGGTATTGCATTTGACAAGTCTAAGATTGAATGCTTTAACTGTCAAAAGACTGGTCACTTTGCAAGGGAATGTAAGTTTGCCAAGTATCAAGCAAACAGGATGATAGAGAAACCCAAGGTTGAACTCAAGGAGCTTCCTGAACCTAAACCAAAAGCATTTGTGGCTCAAGAAAACTTATCAGAGGTTGACTGGAGTGCTGAATTTGATGATGAACCAGTTACTCTCTCTATGGTTGCAATGGAGGAATATGATTGGAGCACAGCTTTTGATGAGGAACCAGGATGTACTGCTTTGGATTCCACTGATGATCTTGGAGGCTTTGACTGGAGCATGGAGAATGAAGATGCACCTGTCCTGTTGGCTTTGGTTGCTACTGCACCTACTTCATCTACTGCTACTGAGGTATGCTCTAAGTGCAATAATGTGTATCAAAAGGTACTTAGTGATTATGTGTCTGAAAGAGATAAACATAATAAAGCTAGGTCTGAAGTCTTAGGTTATCAATTGACCTTAGAGTCCTTAGAAGCTAAAATAATTACACATGAAAATAATGAAGTAGCTTGGGCTGAAAAATATCAACAACAGGACTATCAGTTAAAGTTAAGTGAATGGAAGTTAGGATGTAAGGTGTCTGAGTTAGAAAAGATGACTAAGGAAAGAGATGATTTGTTAGAAAAACTTGCTAGTTGGAAAGAAGCTGGTCTTACACATGTTAGTTTCTGTGAAAAACAAAGAAGAACAAACGTTAAAACAGGACTAGGTTATGGTGTTGAGTATAGTAGTTCAGAAGAGAACCCAACTAGTGATAAGGAACAAGAAAGTTCAGAGGAAATCTCAACTAGTGAATTTGAAACTTGCTCAGAAGAAAACAAATCTAGTAGTGAGGAACCCATAAGCCCAACACCTCCTGAATTTAAGAAAGATGAGGGGTATCATGCAGTTCCTCATGCTGTTGGAAGTTTTCAACCACCTAGGAAAGATGTCTCTTGTTATGGAGTAGATAATCTATAGTTTAGGAATAAACTTAAGGGTCAATCTAATCCAGGTTCATCTGAAGTCAAAGTTGAGATTCTTAAGAATCATGGGAATACAAGGGGACCAGGGAATAATGGTAATGATAAGAGTTTCTCTAAACCTTTTTCAAAACCAGTAGTATTTTCTCACTTTAATCAAAGGACTGCTAGTTACTCAGCAGTTCCCTCAAAGAATTCTTTCCAACATACTGCTAACTTTAGAAACTCTTCTCATTATTCACCTAGA
>LBNU01018280.1:25863-38109 GCA_014162995.1 Artemisia annua | reverse complement strand
ATACCTGCAATTTATTAAAAAAAACAAAAACAAACAAACAAAAAGCATTGCATTTTATTTAAAGAAGTGGCACACCCCCACACTTAAGTTTAACCAAATGGTAAAACTTTGGGTTGTAGACACTGAAAATTAAAACATTTAAAATAAACACACGGGTTGCCTCCCGAGAAGCGCTTGTTTTATTAACGAGTCCTCAGCCGGACTCAAACTTCGAACAGTTTAAGTGGGTGTAGTGTTATTCTTCCTTTTAGGTATATACAATACATTTCCTATCACAATTCCCTCCCCTGTTTCATCTATATTTTCCAATGCAACTTTTTCCCATGCTCTAGGAAGAGCATCATAGATAAAACCAGTATTGTGTAGAGCCATGAATGTGATAGCTTCATATTCAGATTCGAATGGAATTTCTTCATTAGAAATCAAGTTTAATTGCTCTTTATCATAATAGAGTTTAATTCTATGCCCATTTACAATGAAACTTCCACCTTGTTTGTCATAAAGTTCAACATAACCTGATGGAAATCCATGTTTCACTACATATGGTCCGAACCATTTTGGCTTGAGTTTCGGAGCTTTAAACTTATATTTCATGTTGAAGAGTAGAACCTTATCTCCAGCTTTGAATTGTTTTCGAATTCTTAGCTTTCTATCGTGGTAAGCTTTGGTTCTTGCTTTGTATAGCTTAGAGTTTTCATAGGCTTGAAGTCTTAACTCATCGAGTTCATGCAGTTGCAAAAATCTCTTTTCTCCAGCTATTTTCAGATCAGGATTACAGCTTCTCAATGCCCAATAAGCACGGTGTTCGAGGTCGAACGACAAATGACATGTTTTCCCATACAAAAGTCTGTATGGTGTTGTACCAATTGGTGTTTTATAAGCCGTACGAAATGCCCATAGAGCGTCGTCTAGTTTCCTTGACCATACGGCAGGATTGTCCTTAACCGTTTTTTCAAGTATTCTTTTTATAGCTCTATTTGAATTTTCAACTTGACCACTAGTTTGTGGGTGATAAGCTGTAGCAAAAGGATGATGAACTCCATATCGTTTCATTACTTTCTCCATTTGTTTATTGCAGAAATGAGATCCTCTATCGCTTATTAAAGCTTTAGGAATTCCATAGCGAGCGAAAAGCTTTTTGAGAAAGTTAACAACAACTCGTGCATTGTTAATAGGAAGAGCTTCAGCTTCTACCCATTTTGAAACATAATCGATTGCAACGAGGATATATTCGTATTTGTGTGATTTAGAGAAGGGTCCTATAAAATCAATACCCCAAACATCGAATATTTCGCAGACTTGAATGCTCTTTTGAGGCATTTCATCTCTACGAGAAAGGTTACCGGACTTTTGGCATGCATCGCAGTTTTGAAACGAGAGTATATGCTTCTTTGAAAATTGTGGGCCAATAAAATCCAGCATCAAAAACTTTTTTAGCTGTAGTGGAAGGACCATAATGTCCCCCAGTTGGGCCATGATGACATTCATCAAGAATTTTTCTTGTTTCGGTACCCGAAACACATCTTCTTATCATTCCATCCTTGCACATTTTGAAAAGATAAGGTTTCTCCCAATAGTATTGTTTTAGTTCCGAAAAGAACTTACTACGTTGGTACTGACTCATCCCTTTTTTGAGAATATCTCCTGCAAGATAATTTGCATAATCTGCAAACCATGGTACTTCTTCATCATCATCTTTATCTATCATCATGAGAGTTTCATCCGGAAAATAATCGTTAATTTCATTTTCTTTTAATTCTTCCAACTTTGGATTCTTTAGACGTGACAGATGATCAGCTGCAAGATTTTCTGCTCCTTTCTTATCTTTTATTTCGATGTCGAACTCTTGGAGTAGTAAAATCCATCTGATAAGACGCGGTTTTGCATCTTGTTTGGTAAACAGATATTTGAGTGCGGAATGATCTGTAAAAACTATCGTTTTTGAAAGCACGAGATAAGATCTGAATTTGTCGAATGCAAAAACTACGGCTAATAACTCCTTTTCTGTAACCGTATAATTTTGTTGAGCATTGTTGAGTGTTTTACTAGCGAAGTATATAGGACGAAAATGTTTTCCTTCACGTTGTCCTAAAACATCTCCCACAGCGAAGTCGCTTGCATCACACATGAGTTCAAATGGTAGTGACCAATTAGGTGCAACCATAATTGGGGCACTAGTCAATTGACTTTTCAATGTTTCGAAAGCTTTAATGCAGTCAGCATTGAAATCAAAAACAGAATCCTTTTCTAAAAGTTTAGTCATAGGACGTGATATTTTCGAAAAATCTTTGATAAAACGACGGTAAAAACCGGCATGTCCTAGAAAACTTCTAACGGCTTTAACGTTAGTTGGTGGTGGTAATTTGGTGATAACATCAATTTTCGCTTTGTCAACTTCCATTCCTGAACTTGATATTTTGTGTCCTAACACAATTCCTTCAGTCACCATGAAATGGCTTTTTTCCCAATTAAGTACTAGATGTGTAGCTTCACATCTCTCAAGCATTTTATCGAGATTGGAAAGACAAGTTTCAAAAGAATCACCAAAAACAGAGAAGTCATCCATGAAAACTTCCATAGATGTCTCAAGCATGTCTTGAAATATTGCTATCATACACCTTTGAAAGGTAGCAGGTGCATTACATAGACCAAAGGGCATACGCCGATAAGCGTAGGTTCCAAAAGGACATGTAAATGTGGTTTTCTCTTGATCGGCTGGATCGATAGGAATTTGGAAATATCCCGAAAAACCATCAAGGAAGCAAAAGTATTTGTTCCCTGCTAATCTTTCGAGCATCTGATCCATGAATGGTAGAGGAAAATGATCTTTCCTGGTGGCTTTGTTAAGTTTTCTGTAATCAATACATACTCGCCATCCAGTGACAGTTCTAGTAGGAACTAATTTATTTCTTTCATTGGTTACTATGGTCATTCCTCCTTTCTTCAGAACACAATGAACTGGACTCACCCATGGACTATCCTCGATAGGATAAATAATTCCTGCATCAAGAAGTTTTATGATTTCCTTCTTAACCACTTCTTTCATATTTGGGTTGAGTCGACGTTGTCTTTCTACAACAGGTTTAGTACCTTCTTCACAATTGATTTTGTGTTTGCAAAAATCTGGGCTAATCCCTGGAATGTCAGAAGTTTTCCACGCAAAAGCGCGTTTATGCTTCATAAGTACAGAAACTAGTCTTTCTTTTTGATTTGTTTCTAGTAACGACGATATGACTACTGGAAGGAGTGAATTTCCTTCTAAGTAGGCATATTCGAGATTATTGGGAAGAGGTTTGAGTTCCAAATCAGTGGGTGGTTCTTCTAGAGAAGATTTGATTTTCATTTGATCTTTTTCAGTGATATCCTCAAATTTCTCTTCTTTCTCCTCTTCTTCTTCTTCAAATTTTACTTCCATAAATTCCTCAAATTCTTTATCAGAATCTGTTTCACTGATCTTTTCAGAAGTAGTCATGAATGGTTTCGAATCGTCAAGTAATGCATCCAACTCTTCTTCAGTGACTTCATCAATTACATCGATGTTATAGCATGTGTCATCACTGGAATTTGGATATTTCATTGCTTTATCGATTAAGAAAGTGATTCGATCTTCTCCTACTCCAAGATTGAGTTCTCTGCCTTTGACTTTGATCATGGCATCAGCGGTGTTTAAGAAAGGTCTTCCTAAGATTAAGGGTACTCGACTATCTTCCTCCATTTCTAAAATGACAAAATCCACAGGAAAGACAAATTTACCAACTTGAACAAGCATATTTTTGGCAACCCCAACAAGATATTGGTATTTATGGTTGGCTAATCTTATACTCATTTTAATAGGTTTCAATGTATTAATTGAAAGTTTAGAATACAACGAATATGGCATCAAATTGATACTCGCACCTAGATCGGCTAAAGCGTCGCATGTGATGTTATTTCCTAAAGTGCATGGTATGAGAAAACTTCCGGGATCTCCGAGTTTTGGTGGAATTTTGTTTTGAATGATAGCATAGCATTCTTCATTGAGAACAGTAGCGAAAATTTGTTCCAACTTGTTTCGATTATTAAGAAGTTCTTTCAAAAATTTCCCATAATTGGGCATTCCAGCTAGAACATCAACGAGGGGTACGTTAATTCTAACTTCTTTGATCATCTCTATAAACTTCTTATTTCGCTCTTCTCTTTTCTCTTTTCTTAGGGCTTGTGGATATGGTATTTTTGGTGTGTAAGGTTTTATTGGTGGAACGGTATTTTCTTGGATTGGTGTTTCGGTTGGTTTTTCTTTAACTACTTCTTCTTCAGCTTCTTCCTCTTCCTCATCTTGGTTGATAGGATTATCGGTAGAAACAGGTGGTGGATCATATGAGAGACCACTTCGAGTGAATACAGCATTGATATGCTCATTTCTTGTTTGTGGTGGACGATAATTCTTATCGTTAGATCCAGATGGTTTAGGATTGGATTGGGTGTTACTTGGTAATGTACCAGGAACTCGAGAAGAAAATTGATTAGAAAGTCTACCAAATTTTTTTTCAAGATCCTGGATAGAAGCTTGATGATTCTTCTGTCCTTGCTCAACTTTGGTTTTGAGATTGAAAAATTGAGTTTTCACAAACTCCTTTGTGGCTCTTTAAGTAGTTACGAAATCTCGCATCATTTTTTCGAAATCAGATTCTTCCTTTTTATCGGAATTTGATTGGTTTGGATTGTCCATTCGGGGTTGAGAATCACGGTTGTTATCCCTTTGTTGGCGATCTTGCCAATTTCCAGAACTTCTTCCATATTAATTACCACGAAAACCTCCTCCTCGATATCCTCCTTGGATATAATTGGCTTCCCCTTCGTTGGGTCTATTCATAGGTTGGTCATCACACTCGGATGATGTGTGATTTCCTCCACAATTATTATTGCGAGTCGATTTTAGAAGTCAAGGCTTCTAGTTTCTCCATGAGTTTTGAATTATCTGAACTTTCGGCAAAAGCAACGGTTTTTCGCATGGGTTTGGTTTTGGAATCTTTTGACCAATCTAGTTTAAGGAGCACTCGATCTTCAAGAAGTTGATATGCCTCGTTAGGAGTTTTGTAAAGAAAAATTCCTCCGACATCAAGGATTGCTTGGGATGCTTCATCAAGACCATGATAAAAGATTTGGATTATGGTTCCTATTCCTAAATTATGACCATGACAACTTCGAAGCAAATCTTTCATGCGAAGCCAAGCTTCAACAAGAGATTCATTAGGATTTTGTGTGAAAGCACGGATTTCTCCCATTAATCTATCATACATGGCAGGTGGAAAGAATCGGCTTACAAAAGCTTGCCTCATCTCCTCCCAAGTGTTAATAGTTCCTGGGGTTAATTCGTTATACCAAACTTTGGCATCTCCGGCGAGTGATGATGGAAAAAGTTTGAGCTTAATAGCATCGACATTGGTTTCTCCATAACGAAACATGCCACAAATTTCAATGAATTCGGCAATGTGTTTATGCGGATCGGCCCGCGAACGGCCATCAAATTGACGGTCTTTGATCATGGAAAGATGGTGACCTTTAACGGTAAAGTTTTCACCAAGGTTGGCAACAACAATAGCAGATCCAGGAGTGGGTGCTACGGTTCTATTGGCGGCCCACATGGGTTGATCGTCAGCCATGGGTATTGGTATTGGTTTAAAAAGATCGGAAATTGGATGTTCGTCGGAAAGATTATCAAACCAATTAAGAATAGATGAAGATCTCTTCTTACGAAACAAACTCTCAGGATTGGAATAAGGTGTACTAAGATTTTTAGTAGTAGAACGAGTGTTCATACAACTACCAAAAGAATCGAGTTAAATACCTAAACAAAAGAACTAAGAAAAAAAAAAAAATTTTAAAAACAGAAAGTTGTAACCGAATCGGTTGGAAGCCAAACCGATCGGCTGGATGCTACGGTAAATAAAAAAAACTGGTGATCCGATCGGTTGGAATGGAATCCAATCGGTTGGATTTCTCTGTAAAGATTTTTTTTCTTTCTTTTAGAAAACGAACACGAAAAGAAACGGGCTTTTTAAAAACTAAAAAGAAACACAATCAAAATCCCCGGCAGCGGCGCCAAAAACTTGATGTGCGTTTTGTTAGTGCAAGTTTTAAATTTATAAAGGTGAATTACCGGATCTAGAAACAACACATACGAGCAAGTGTACTCGTCCGTTATAGCAAGATGTGATGGTAAGTCGGGATCGTTCGCAGGGATTTGTGAGTGAATCAAAATATTAGTCTTAAAAGTAAATCTCTAAACGTAAGCAAATAAGATAATAAGCAAATTCAATAATTTAAAAACTACACTTGTTTAGACTAGTTTTGTACTCAATGACACACATGATTGTGATAACTTTTGATAACATGTTGGTTGTGATAATTAGATGGTGGTCTAATCTATTGTTTCTACAAGTTAAACCTTCGTCAAGATTTTAGTTCATAAAAACAAGCTTTAAGTGTAAACCAATCAATTCAAGATCAATCCAAGGTTCATAAGGTATGGTTATCTTAAACACAAGAATAAACTCCTATTATAAATCAAATACTCTTAGGAAATGGTCATTACAAAAGGTAACTCATTCATAGACAAACAAGTCACAATTGTTTATAAACATCTAAACTTTCGTCCAATTAAAGGTTTACAAACAATCCGATTTGATGTTATAAAAGCATTCTCATTACAATCATACTTCTTGTTTCTTTGTTTAGTCAAGAATAATTATGGTAAAAACAATCATTCATAGACAAATGATTATAACTAGTTGAATAATAACAAATCTTTCGACCCTTGAAACTATTATCAATTAGTTAACCTTGACTCAACAAATGTCACTATGAAACTTAAGGTACAATTGGTTCTTAGGATTGACTTGAAATTGAATTAAAACATGTTATCACAATCATAACTATCACTAAGCATAAAACATCATCAAAACAAGTGTAAAAAGGTTACTAGCTACTCATAGCAAACATGCAAATAAACTCAGAATATTTAACATAAGAATCCATGGTTTTAAGTCTTACAATGCTTTGAAATTGATAACAAATGACAAGGTATTGATAACCTAAGTATTGGTGATGATTTCTTGAGATTTTGGCCTCCAAATGTTGCTTCTTTGGTTCTCCAAATGTTCCTGGTTCTTTCTGCACGAATTTTGCCTTCTTTGAGAGCTTGATGATGATAATAATTGAGAGTAATGATGAGAGTAATTGTTCTCTTGAATTGTGTCTTGAATGGTGTACTCTAGAGGTCCTTTTAGGCTTGTCAAATACTCCTAGCAATCAATAGGATCATAAATGCTAGAACTTGGACAACAAGACACTAAGAAGAGCCTAGAACTTTGAGACAAAAGACCAAGATTCGTGCACAAAAAGTTATAATATTTCAGCAGAAATGTCCATCCGATCGGTTGCGGGTTGCTACCGATCGGATGGGAGTGGTAATAATGGCTATCCGGTCGGTTGTATTCCAACCGATCGGATGGTAGGTTCTGGTTGATTTTGACTTTGACTTTTCTTGCGTATTCCTTCATGCACTCTCCACACTTGATTAACTCTGAACTTGGAACTTTGAAATGACAAAACTTAGGTTCTCCTTATGAAATACTTCACAGATTTGGACTTTGAGCTTGGGAATCTTCGTGTAATCGCATATACTTCATTTTCTTCACTTTTTCTTCGTTTTTCCTACATTTGGCTATATATGCTACAAAAACATACTTTGATACGATTTAGTGGCAAAAGCATACAAAAGTAACCAAATAACATGCATACAAACACTAATAACGCTTCTAAAAACATGTTAACTTTGAGCGTTATCATTAATTTAAGTGAGGACTTATCTTTAATTGAACATGAAGGATTCAAGGGTGAAAAACCCTTGAAAATACAGCCAAATTCGTCTTTAGGGTTTTTCCCAAACTTGCACCAAAAGTTCCACACTAATGAACGAAAAATAGAAAAGTATATATAGATTTTACATTCTGACGGCGTCAGGTTATGGGTTCTTACGCCGTCAGCTCGCCGCCATTAGGGTTCTCAGATGGCCTAGATCTACTTCTGACGCCGTCACTTGTAAATTAGCTCTGGGCCGTCACTCTTTAGCATTACACCTGACGGCCTACTTCCTCTAACACCTGACGCCGTCAGGTGTAAACATCTTGTTTTCTTCATAGGGCGTCTAGTGTAATCTGATTCTACTCCTTTGTCAACGTTGGCTAACGGCGTCACCTTGTGACTCTGACGCCGTCAGGAAGGTTTTCCAGCTTCTTTTGAGACTTTGTCATTTTCTTCACTTTTATGCTCCAAAAACGTCCAAATTTGCATGTTTTCCAGAATTCTTCTCAAAAGTACCTAAAATGACAAAAGGAACGATTTAGGGCAATATTTGATCACGTTTACTCGAATTAGGGTTTAAATGACCCCTTAAAACGGGTACACTTTTCGTCTCATCACATACCCTTACACTTGGGAGATTATCTTAACTGGTGACTCTTTCAAACCTACTCAGAAGACTGAGAAAGTTGGTGACAAAGAAGTAACCACAGTTTCTGCACCTTCTACTAGTGATGAAATAACACAAAAGAAGAATGATATGAAGGCCAGAAGTTTACTTCTGATGACTCTTCTTAAAGACCAGATCATTGCTTTCAGTAAGTTCAAGACTGCAAAAGAGTTGTTTGAAGAGATCTGTTCTGTGTTTGGTGGCAATGATGCTACTAAGAAGACCTAAAAGACATTATTGAAGCAGAGCTATGAAAACTTCACTGCTTCAAGCAATGAATCACTTGACAACATTTTCACCAAAATACAGAAGATTGTCACTCAATTGACTGTGTTTGGAATTGAGGTAGAACAGGAAGACCTCAATTTGAAGTTTCTAAGATGCTTGCCTTCTGAGTTTCATACCAATGTTACTGTCTGGGAGAACAAACCAGAAATTGAAACTATGAAGCTCAATGATCTTTACAATAACTTCAAACTCATTGAACAAAGATTGAAGAAGGCAGGGAAGCTTGGTTCAAGCTCTAGCAGCTTGGCATTGGTGTCAACCTCAGTTGACAGTGATGATTCTGAAGATGACAGTGATGATGAAATTGCCACTGCTGGTTCTACAGTTTCCACTGGTAATGCTCATGTTACCACTGCAGGTTCAAAGAAGAAGGTTGCTGGTATTGGAGATCCTACCTTTTATGCCTTTATCTCCACTCAAGTTAATGGCTCTATATTAACTCATGAAGACATAGAGCAAATTGATGAAGATGACTTGGAGGAGATGGAAATAAAGTGGCAAGTAGCTCTTCTCAGCATGAGAGCTAGGAGATTCTACAAGAAGACTGGCAAGCCAATCCACATCAATGGAAGTGAAACTGCAGGGTTTGATAAGAAGAAAGTAGAGTGTTTCAACTGTCACAAGTTGGGGCATTTTGCTAGGGAATGCAGGAGACCAAGGAAGCAGGATAACAGATCCACATGGTACAAGCAAAAGAAGGAAACAATTGTGGAGGAACCAAAGGCAATGCTGGCAATTGATGGTGTGAACTATGATTGGAGTTTCATGGCTGATGATGAAGAGGAAAAACCTTCAGATGCTGCTCTCATTGCAACAGAACATGCTCTCATGGCCTTCTCTGACTCTGAGGTACAAAACTTTTAATGTTGTTCTAAAACATGTAGGGCTTCTAGAGAATGTGAAAGGCTGAATGAATTACTTGAAAACCATAGAACCGAGTTGTTTTCTGCTAACTATCTTGTTTCAAATCTTAGAAGAGGTATATCTGTGTTAGAAAAACAACTTGAGCATTATAGAGATAATGAGACAAAATTTAATGATGATATGGTTATTATTAAAAGAGAGTTAGATCATAAGATAGCAGTGAATGAGGCATTTAAAGAAGAGTTTGAAAGGCTTAGAAAGGTAAATGTGAATGTCAACTTATCTGTTGATACCATATATTATCAATCTAAGTTAATTGATAAAATTTGGGAAGAACAAATTACTAACAAAGCTAAGTCTGGTTTAGGATAGAATACAGTTCCTCCACCACTAAGGGGTGTTCCAGCACCCCCTGGCATAGATTTAGCACATACAGGACTAGAAGATTTTCAGGAACCTATTCTTGAATATGGTCCTGCCAAATTTGTGAAAAGTGATGAAGAGGTTAAGCATGAAACTAATGTTATTGAAAGTGCAAGTGACTCATCTGTAGTAGATGAGAGTGTTAAAATGAAAGTAGAGGCTTCTATCCCACAAGTTGTTAATACCATTACAGAGGAACCTAGGAAACAAGTTAATAAGCCTAGACAAACTGTAAGGTATGCTGAAATGTATAGAAATAAGTCATCAACTCCTAGGGGTAGTCAGAGGAGTTGGAATCATGTAAAATCTCAACAACTAGGTAGTGAGTTTGTAATGAACAATAAAGTATGTTATATTTGTGGTAGCTTTGATCATTTACATGCTAATTGTAACTATCATGTTGGGAGAAGGGAAGTTTATGGGAAAAAGAGGGTGGATTCAAACATGTTTCAAAACAAATCACACTCTAATACTCACAGCAACATGGTCCCAAGAGCAGTTTTATTGAGAAGTGGACTTAAATCTTTTGCCACTGCTAAAACTGTTAACACTGCTCTTCCTAAATCACCTGTTTCAAGTGCAAAACCTAAAACAACTTTTTTTAAATCTGTACAAACAGGAAACAGGACTTTTTATAACAAAAGAGTTCAAAATAACCAACAGTGGGTACCTAAGTCTAAACCAGCAGTTACCACTGCTCAGACAAAAGTTTCCACTGTTAAAGTTGTAAACAAGAACAGGGGTAATATGGGAAATGCTATGAAGGCCTCAGCACGTTGGGAATGGAAATCTAAAGGAAATAACATAACAAACAATCCCAATGGTGTATCAATGACCTTTGATAGATTTAACTATATCGATACACGAGGCAGATCCAAGTCAATCATAGCTTGGGTCTCCAAAGGAAACTAACTCCTTTATTATATGTGCAGGAACATCCAAGGACAAAAAGATCAGACCAAGGCTATACAGACAGTGGATGTTCAAGGCACATGACTGGCAACAAGTCCTATCTATCCAATTTTGAATACTTTGATGGACATGATGTCAGCTTTGGAGGAGGAGTAAATGGTAAAGTTACCGGTAAAGGTGTTATTAAAACTGGTAACTTGGATTTTGAACCTGTGTACTATGTAAAAGAGCTTAAGTATAATCTCTTTAGTGTGTCACAGATGTGTGACAAGAAAAACAATGTTCTTTTTACTGAAGATATGTGTTTTGTTCTTTCTAAGGATTTTAAGATGCCTGATGAGAGTCAGATTCTTCTTAAAATTCCTAGAAAAGGTGTTAGAACCTAAGTTGTTTCCACATTTTAGTCAAGTCTCGGTTATTTCAACATTTGTAATAG
This sequence comes from Artemisia annua, assembly GCA_014162995.1. Lineage (NCBI taxonomy): Eukaryota > Viridiplantae > Streptophyta > Magnoliopsida > Asterales > Asteraceae > Artemisia > Artemisia annua. The sequence goes on along the minus strand of LBNU01018280.1, from coordinate 26,674 downwards.
GTTGCTAAGTTGATTAAATATGTAACTATTAAGGGTGAGTCCAATACTCGTCCAACGGGCCTAAAGCTCAAACGATTAAGAGAAGGGATGGAGTAGGCGTGTTGCCCTAGCTCCCATCCTATAAATAGGACATCTATGTATCCCATTCTCTTGTTGGTTATTTCAATAATATAGTGAAACTCTTGCACTTTTATTCTTCATATTTGATCTAATCAACCAAACTCTATTTCTCATCTCATTTCTACCAAATCTATACTTGTGTTTACAATATGGTGACCTAACAAGTGGTATCAATCGCCAAAAGAAGGTGTATTTTTTTGTTTTTGCTCTTAACGACCCAAAAACCACTTTTTTAGTCGTTATTTTTGTTAAAAGCTTGCTACTTTCTTGTTTGTTTCGTGTTTTTATCACATTTTTTACATCAAAACTTGTGTTATAAACTCAAACAACCAACAAAGTTCCAAACTTTTCACAAAATTTTGATTCGTACAAATTTGTACCATTTTTCGAAATTTTTCAAATTGTTGAAAAGTGGTTCAAGTTTGCAACTTTCTTTAAGATTTCATCATTTTAAGGTTAGTTGTACAATAATCTTGGATTAAAAACGTGTTTTTGGATTGCTTTTATCAAAAACAAAAATCTGCCAAAAAGTGTACTTTTTTCGAAATCATTAAACCCTAACTTTCGAGATCTTTTGTGACTGCTCCTAATGTGTTTCCGTTGGTTACTCAGTGCTTTTCTCTCTTGTATAAGAAAGAAAACACTTCGACTTGTTGGATATTTTCGATATTGTATAATCTCGAAAATTTGT
>LBNU01018280.1:0-24175 GCA_014162995.1 Artemisia annua | reverse complement strand
AGACTCATCCTGCACTAGATTTAGATAATGATTTGGCAAATTGTAATCCTAATCTATGTGTAACGAATGATGAACCTTTGAATGTTTTAAAAGCTGATGCTTCATGTGTGTTTTGTCGTAAAAGTATGTTATCTAGTAATCATTCTAAATGTGTTGCAAATTCTCTTTTATCTCGTCTTAAGAAACGTACATTAGGCAGAAAATCTAGGCCCACTAATGCTTCTAAATCTGTGCTAGGACGTATGCCCTGTGTAGTTTCTAAGAATGATATAGTCAACCCAGTAGTTGCGAACAATACCTTTAGGATCATGCCAACTGTCACTGAATTTGATATAAAGAAGGCTAAATCTAGTTGGAATTGGCAACGTTGGTTACAAAGGACACATAACTTTAAATGGATCCCTAAAATTGTTAACATGTGTGCTTCTAACCCAACGGAACCCACAACTTCTTCGGGTTCCACCCTTACCCTTGTACCATCGTCGTCTCTTTCATGTGATGCAGGTGGTGCAAATTGTTCTCTGGATTGTTGATAGCGGATGCTCCCGACACATGACAGGCAATCTCAAACTGCTTAAAAACTTTGTCTCAAAGTTCATTGGTACTGTCAGATTCAGGAATTATCATTTCGCTGCAATTATGGGCTATGGGGACTATGTCAGTGGGAATATCGAAATTAGTCGTGTTTATTATGTTGAAGGCCTTGGTCACAATCTATTTTCAGTTGGTCAATTTTGTGATGGTGATCTGGAAGTTGCATTCAGGGAGAAAACATGCTTTGTTCGTGATCTACAAGGAAATGATCTCATGTCCGGCACACGTGGAAACAGTCTATATACAATTTCAATGTCCGACATGACCGCTTCCTCTCCCATTTGTCTACTTTCAAAGGCTGAATCGACAAAATCCTGGTTATGGCACCAACGCATGTCACATCTCAACTTCCGAACTATGACTGATCTTGCTCGCCATAAACTAGTTGACGGTCTTCCAAGGTTCCGATATGCAAAAGATCACCTATGTCCCGCTTGTGAACAAGGAAAGAGCAAACGTGCACACCTCACCACCAAACCAGAACCGAGCACTGATCATGTTCTTCAACTTCTTCATATGGATTTATGTGGACCAATGCGAGTACAAACGATTAATGGGAAACGATACATACTTGTGATAGTCGATGACTTCTCCAAATGGACTTGGGTCTACTTTCTTCGAAGCAAAGATCAAGCTCCATCAATGATAATCACCTTTCTCACGAAAATTCAGGTTCAACTTCGCAACACAGTAAGAATTGTAAGAACAGATAATGGAACTGAATTCAAGAATCAAACTCTTCGTGCATACTTTGAGAAAGTTGGAATTGAACATCAAACATCAATTGCACGGACTCCCGAACAAAATGGAGTGGTCGAAAGACGCAACAGGACGTTAGTGGAAGCCGCACGAACGATGCTCATTAATGCTCAATTACCAGATTATCTTTGGGCAGAAGCCGTCTCTACCGCATGTTACACCCAAAATCGTTGTATGATCAATAAACGTCACAAAGTCACACCGTATGAAATTGTTCACAAACGAAAGCCCAACATACAACACTTTCATGTATTTGGATCTCTTTGTTATCCGAATAATGATCGTGATGATCTTGGAAAGCTTAAGGCAAAGGCTGACGTCGGTATCTTCATTGGATATTGTGAAAACTCCAAAGGTTTTAGAATCTACAACCGTCGTACTAGAGAGATTCAGGAGACTATCCATGCTAATTTCGATGAGCTCACAGAAATGGCTTCTGAGCAAAACAGCTTAGGACCCGCAACCAACCGTCTAAACTTTCCAGATTCTTCAGCTGAACCGTTGTCACTAACTCGTCGAGAATTGGAAACATTGTTTTCTCCTTTGTTCGATGATTCATTTGAGACACGTGCACCAGATGTATCCACTAGTTCCGCTGCTCAACCTGATAATATTCAAGTACCTGATACAACGGTTACTACAACTACAATAGTAACACCCGATGCACCCCCGACTGAATCACCAACAATAGAAGAACAAACCGCTTCCAACACCGACAACCCAACTGAAGATCTGAACCAACAACAAGTACCCGAACCTGCAAATTATGATCCAAATGCGTTCTTCAATCCGTTTGCTCCGACTCCGAACCTTTCTGATATTGCTGAGTCGTCAACACGCAACTTGGAACCAACTAATATGCAGCAGTTTCATAACCCTCACCCTTCAACACATCATTGGACTCGTGACCATCCAATTGTCAACATTATTGGTCATCCAACAGCTCCAGTTATGACTAGACAAAAACTTCACTCCGATGCCGAACATTGCATTTATGCTCTAACAGTTAGTCATGAAGAACCGAAAAATATTAAAGAAGCTCTCACTTACGACAACTGGATTGAATCAATGCAAGAGGAATTCAACCAATTCAAACGTCTTGAAGTTTGGGAATTAGTTGAACGACCGGATGGATTTTATGTCATTGGGCTAAAATGGATTTGGAAAAACAAGTTGGACGCAGAAGGCAATGTTATTCGTAACAAATCACGTTTGGTAGCTAAAGGATATACTCAAGAGGAAGGAATTGACTTTGAGGAATCTTTTGCACCAGTGGCTAGACTCGAAGCTGTTCGAATATTTTTAGCATACGCTGCTCACAAAAACATGGTCGTTTATCAAATGGATGTGAAAACTGCATTTCTGAACGGTCAACTACGTGAGGAGGTATACGTTAGTCAGCCAGAGGGATTTGTCGACCCAGAGCACCCAAATCATGTCTACCGACTTAAGAAGGCTCTCTATGGTCTCAAACAAGCCCCCAGGGCGTGGTATGATAAACTTACTGCTTTCTTGCTTGCTAATTCTTTTACTAAAGGTTTACTAGATCCAACTTTGTTTATTCAAAAACACGGGGAAGATATTTTAATTGTGCAAATATATGTCGATGACATTATTTTTGGCTCTACAAACAAAAAGTACTCAAACGCTTTTGCCAGATTAATGAAACAAAATTTTGAAATGTCAATGATGGGTGAACTTACGTTCTTTTTGGGACTACAAGTTCATCAGTCTCCCCGTGGAATTTTCCTAAATCAGTCCAAATACGCTCTTGAGATAATTAAGAAACATGGAATGACCAGTTGTGATACTTACAATACTCCTATGGCTAACACAACTAAGTTAGATGCGGATCCAAATGGGAAACCAGTTGACCCCACAAAGTACCGAAGTATTATTGGGTCACTGATGTATCTCACCGCTAGTAGACCGGATATTGTATTTGTTGTATTTATGTGCTCTCGCTATCAGTCCAGTCCAACTGAACGTCACCTCAATGAGGCTAATAGAATCCTTCGATACGTAAAGGGAACCATTAATTTGGGGATCTGGTATCCGAAGGATTCCGGTTTTGAACTAATAGCTTTTTCAGACGCTGATCATGCAGGGTGTATGGATACACGCAAAAGTACTTCTGGTGGTTTGCAGTTTCTAGGAGATAAACTCGTGTCTTGGCAATCAAAGAAGCAGGATTGCACATCACTATCATCAACAGAAGCTGAATATGTTGCCATGTCTGCCTACTGTGCACAAGTCATTTGGATGCGTACACAACTAATGGACTACGGTTACTTATTCAACAAGATTCCGATGTACTGTGACTCGAAAAGTGCGATAGCAATCTCGTGCAACACGGTTCTGCATTCTAAGTCTAAGCATATTGATCTCCGTTATCACTTCATCAAGGAGCATGTTGAAAAGGGTACAATAGAGTTATATTTTGTGGGTACAGAATACCAACTGGCAGACTTGTTCACAAAACCACTACCCCCGGGAAGGTTTACTGAGCTAGTTCACCGGATTGGTATGCGGTGTTTGACTCCGGATGATCTTAAATCTTTTCTTGAAAACAATTAACCGAGTCAAATACCAAAACTATCTTTGTAAATATTTTACAAAAACAAAATACAAAATCAAAAAATCAAAAAATCCAAAAAGATTTTACAATTTCTTATGTTTTTTTAAAAGCTCGTACACAATCTTCGTCAACACTTTGGTTTATCAAAATTTCAATATTTTCACACCAAGTGTTGAGGGGGAGAAAATGTTCTTCAAAATTTCAAAATCTTGTGCAAACATGTGTACTTGCATATTTCTTTATTGTTATGATGTTTCTTTGCAATGGTGGAACGTTAAAGGTTATCTCGTATCACTTCTTTCTTCATTTTATTTCTTTATTAGCTTACCATTAACTGTCGTTACGTTTAACCGTTAAATTAAGTCATTAGGACATGTTTTATGGTTAAGTTAGTAGTCAAGGGACTAAAATTGCCAAGTTGTGAAAGTTTCTAAAGCTTTAACATAACAAACAAACACCCCCCGTTTTTTTTCTTCACAAATTCAAAAATCCAAAAACAAACACCCCCTTACATCTCACGGCTCAAATCCTTTATCCAAATCCACGTTCTTGATCTCAAAACCGTAAGTGAATTCACGTTTGTTAGCTTATTCTAAGATATGGTTTTCAATTAATTACATTTTGGATGGCTAGATTTCGTGCAATTTAGAATTTAAGAACTAGGGTTTTCGAAAATTTCGTCCCTTATGAATAAATGTGTTTTAGGTAATGAAATCATAGGGCTTTTGCTTTTAAACGTCTAATAATCATGTACCCATTACCTAATTACAACATTTTATACGATAGGATTGATTTCGAAATCTAGGGTTTAAGCCGATTTGGGTTTTTATGAATGTGTAATGTTTTTATTGATATTATTGGTGGGATTTGTTTGTTTATATGTTTAGAACTTGCCTATGCTTGTTATTTATACCAAAACATCCAATTGCATGTTCTAGATAATTAAGGTTCTTGTTCAATTTGGGGCTTTTCGTTTGAATGTTGTTGAGTCCAATTAAACTGCTAGAATATGTTCTATTAAGTGTTAATTGATGTTATTGTGTGTTTTCACATCATGGTTTCACATCAAACATGATCTAGATAAATATTATGTCTCGTTATTTTTCGAAATCTTTTATGTGTTGCCTATTTGTGTTTCTAACTGATGATTATCAATCTAAATACAGGCTTCATTCAAAAGATACAAGGATTTCTCACAAAACGTACGACTTCAAAGATTTCGAAAAATTCTTGTATAAGAATTTTTCGAGAAATTTTTTCGAAATCTTTTCTCAAAAACTTTTTCGAGATCTTTCAAAATTTTCGAGATCTTTTCTCTTTCGAGAAAATCTTGGAAGATTTCGAAATATCTCATTAAAGTTTTCGAGAAAACATAGTTTCGAGATCTTTTCAGACATTATCGAGAAAATGTGAACAGAAGTTTTTCGAAATCTTTTACTATGAAGTTATCGAAATCTTTTGTGAACAGTAACTTTTTCGAAATCTTTCCTTGGAAATTTTTCGAAATCTTTTTGTCCACAAAACTTTCGAGATCTTTGTTTGTGATAGCTTTCGAAAACTTTGTTGGACATATTATCGAGATCATGTACATCATACTTATTGAGTATTCATATGTTTGTAAAATTTCGAAAACTTGTATCATGAATGAATTCTCATGTATATGTATATTGTGAGAACGTTAGTTTACTTGTGATTGTGTAGTGTTAATTAACATGTCACCATATAACTTATATGCTGTAATCATCTATGTTACATGTTAAATAATAATACCGTCACTAATCACACGTTAATTAACTAAAAACCATGATTGCATCAAATATGTCTTTGAATATCAAACGTGAACTCGGACTAATAACTAACGTATCTGGATGTTTGATTTCATGACATGACACTTTCAGAACACAAATGGCTCAACAATCTGAATCAGCTCCACAACAACAGAACCTCCCACTACTTACACTTGGTGAATTCCTCCCTTCAGACTACAACGTCAAGTTTGACCAGAACAATCTTCGCATCGACTTCAACAAACTGAGCATACCAGATGACACATGCAAGATTGTTAAGAATATTCTTCTGGCTCATCCATGCAAGCCACTGCTCACCAAATCAGCATCAGTACCAACCTTCTACATCCATCAGTTCTGGCATTCTGCTAAGGCCAACTTGGACGACAGATCTTTCACTGTCAAGCTGGAACGCAAAGAATACAACATTGATTACGATACTCTTCGTGCAGCACTCATGCTACCAACTTATGATGAATATCATCCCATGCTGTCTGAACTGGAAATCCTGGACTACTTCATTGATCTTGGATATGACATTCCTGACAATGAATCACTCACACTCCTGTCAAAGTTCAATGTCAAATATCTGCCTCAACCATGGAGAACCTTCTACATGCTGATTGTCAGATCCATTTCAGGAAGAAGGAGTGGTCATGAGCATCCGAGGCTGGAACACATGCAAGTATTTTGGGGAATGATGACTATGACTCCGATCAACTTTGCAGCACCAATAATGAGGGATCTGCTTCATCACATTCACACGGATCGTGATAGAACAGTGATACCCTTCATCAGATTCACCAAACTACTTATAGCATACTTGATTGAGAAGACACCAGAATTCCTCAAGAGGTTGCTAGACAGGACTGAACCAAGAGAAGCAATGAATGAAGATCCAAAGATCTCCTTTGTCAAATCTATTAAGTTTACTCCAAGAACCAAAGGCATGAGAATTCCAGATCACTTCTTGGATGATGAGATCAGAAAGACTCAGAATTTCAAGATCTACGACAAAGCATTCAGGGAAGAGAAAGTTGGTGTCACGGAGAAAGAAGATGAACCAGCTTCTATTGTTCGTACTCGAAGCAGAAGGGGTGCCAAATCTGGTAGCTCGAGCAGTACTACAACCTCCAAACAACCAAAGCCTGCTCAAAAGCCACCCACCAGACCAAAAAGGAAAGCTGCACCCAAGCTGATTCCTCGGGATGAACCGTCAGCTTCATCATCCGAAACGGAAACCGACTCTGAGTTCGGCACCGAATCTGATGAGGAAGCAGACTATATAAGAAGGTCAAGGGCTCCAGATGACCAGGAAGAAAAACTTGATGAAGAAGAAGAGTTTCCAGGGCTTGCACTGACTAAACAATTGAGCAAGGAAACTGCAGAGAAAGAACAAAGAAAAGGCACGGGAATTGCCATCAATGAACCAAGTGATGCTGCACATGATGAAGAAGCAGAAGATGAACCAACTGCAGAGCCACTGGTTGACAAGCGGAAACTCAAAAGTATCATCGTCGACACCAGGGCTGAAAAGAAGCAGGAGGAGAAAGAACTCAGGGAAGCTATGCTTCTAAATCTTCAACATCCACAACCTCATCAAACACCGACAAATCTTCCAGGACATGAGGCTGGCTCAAGCAGCACTGTAGCTCCACAAACCGAAACCGTACAACATGACACAATAATGACGGAAGCTACACAGGAAGATGTTGAAAAAGAACAAACTGAGCTCATCACTCCAGAATTCGTTGCTCAAGTTCAATTTGAAGAAGAACTTAAGAAGAAGGAGGAAATACAGAGGAAAGCTAAAGAAGAGACGGATAGATTGCTTCGTGGACTCGATCAAGACGAAGAACACTTCGACACTGATGAACTCATCAACAGTCCTCCGCACTCATCTTCAAAGAATCCCCCGACTCCAAAAGAAACACCTCCAAGGGATCCCTCACCTCCTCCATCAGAACACGAGCACAAGTCATCTTCATCTTCATCATCACATCACTCACCACCACCACCAGCAAAGAAAACACCCAAAGACAAATCAGACAAGAAGAAAAAGGGAGGCAAAGCAGCTTTGACAGCATCAAAGCGGATCAAGAAAGCTCTTGATTTAGCAAAGAAGAAAAAGAAGGAGACGCAACAGCCAACTGGAGATCTTCATGACCAAGTACAACTGCTCTCACAACAGGTCAAAACTTTGACTTCACAAGTCAAAGATCTTCAGGATGCGAGTGAACTTGTCAACAAAGCTCTACATGCCGACATGGACGGGATGATCAAAGAGTACACTACTGAATATCTCAACGACAATCTCGCTGCTATAGCTGAACCGGCTGTGTCTGCGCTTATTGAGCCGATTCGATCTAAGTTGAATACCAGGATCAAGCACAACATTGAAAGAATGCTTGAGTCAACTCCATTTTACCTTCGCACTAACAGGGATCCTCCACCACCGGAAGATCTATCTACTGAACAACTACAAACACTGTTAGCTGTCAAGCTTAGAAACAAGGAGGATAAGACACCTGAAGAATCAACGATGTTCGAGGCACTTCAAGCCATTGCCTCAAAAGAATCTTGCAAGGAAGCTGCCGGTAAACACAAACGACAAAGAAAAGATGATGATCCTGACTCAGATCCGAAAAGCAAGAAGTCAAAGAAGTCAGAAGCACCATCTTCATCACAGCAGCCCCACAAGACTTCTAAGGCTCCTCCTTCCAAACAAAGAGCTCCTGCATCCGGCTCCGGACCGACACAATCAGAGGCACCATTCATGCTTCAACCGTTTGACACTCAGGAAGAACCAGAAACAGCAATACCCGAATCAGAAATTCCTGAATTTCAAACCGGTCCATCGTCTCCAAAAGAGAAGAAGAAGTCCTCAAAGTCAAAGAAGCAGAAGAAAAAGACTACTCAATTCTCATGGCTAGATGTGGACGAAGCTCATGACTCTGATTGGCTGACAACGATGATCAAAGCACAACCACCGCTTGAGACCGACGAACCATTGCCGGGTAATACTTTGCAGATGACTCAGAGTATTATGTCAGGTTTACAAGTTGAAAGGTTGTCGAAGACTGAACTGAAGCGGATTAATCGTGAAGCAATGGACTTTCTCAAAAAGAGATCCGGGAACAAAGTAGAACTCGACTACCACATGGAGAACATAGCCTGTGCTTTATCTGGCTCGTTCGACTGGCTTAACCCTGAATCGAATGTCGATACTGAAACGAAGAAACCTTACTTCACAGACTGGACAAAACCACTACCTCTACTTGGGTTTCCAGAAAAACCTAAGATCCCCTACCGACGCTTCTTCAACAACGACTTCCAATACCTTCAGCATGCACACGAGACCTCCAAGGAACGATATGCATCCTCACTCACACTTTCAATTCCAGCCGCCCGATATGAATTACCAGACATTGAAGAGCACGCACCAATCTACTGCAAATCAGTTGTCCAATACAACAGGGACGCTCTTCTCGGTATTCAACACTGGCCGGAAAAACGAAAGCTTGGCTACACCCACAGACTACATCTCAAGTCCAGTGAGAATGTGAAGCAACCGCTTCGTATCGTTGCCATACTGGAGATCGTGGAAGAGAAGAAATTCAACTACGCCTTCTTGAAAGAAATCGTCGTCAAGAGAACAGACGAGAAGAAGTACAAGTTTTGTGAAGCAGACTTCCCAGATTTGAACCTGAATGACATTGAAGATATGTATCTACTAAAAGTTCAAGGAAAGCTGCTCAACTTTGAACAAGACACACAGTACAACTTCATCGCATCTCTCCTACTTCACATCAGACGATTAATTGTTCAAGAAAGAGTGGAAGATCTTCAGCTGGGAGTGGAAAGTTATCAGAACACCATCAACCTTACTCAACCACAACTCATGATTCCTGAAATTACCGGGATGTCACAATACTCTCTCGTGCAACAACCGGCATTTGGAGTCATCTACCTCAACAGCAAGCATCAGCTTCGTTTCATGAGGTTCGATGAGATTCAGAAGTTTTGTGATGTCACACTTCAACGAGTTCGTGATGGGTTAGCAGAAAGGTTGGAGGATGAAAAGAAGAGGCTAAAAGAGGGAAGAGCAACTAGGTGGAAAGCTAATGGACGCAGAATGATCAGAAACTTTGTCCATACGATTGAAGAAAGGCTATATCGACGACAACAGATCAGAAGGTTGGAAAGCTATATCGGTGTTCGACCATCATTTCCGGTCTTGACATTTCGCCGACCTGATCCAAAGTTCACAGTCTTCGATGCTTAGCTCAGCTCCCATACTTCTGGTACAAATATTTCAATATATTTATAATATTGTTTGATTTGTAATTACTAAGGCTTGTGCACACATAACAGTGTACAACCCGCACTTTGTAATGAAAGGACCCTGTGGTACGCATCAGTGCCACAATCCTAATATAAGGAGCGAAAGCTTCTTACTTTTGAGTAGATTTAATCAAACCTTTCAGTATTTTTCAAATCTGCTCAAAAGACAAGTATTACACCTCAATAAGTAATCACTTGTTGAGGGGGAGTACTTGAAACAAAACATCGTTCTTAAATCTTCAAATCTTGCTGATAGCTCCCCATAAGACTCAAAAAGGCATATTTTAATCAAAACCGTTTACAAAAACAACATTTGATATGCTATTTTTGAGGGGGAGAAAAAAGAAAGTGATTAAAATATGATGTCATAAAGTCTTATCTCGTACGAGCTCGACTCAGAATTGACCCACGAATTGACGAAACAACAAATGTCTGAAGTTGAAAGGATTTATCCGATTAGAAAGTACCGTTTCGAGAAACTCTTTCTAGTTGTTTACTTTGACGGGTCTAACTTCCTTTTAGGAATGTTAACAACATCAAGTTAGTTATTAGGGCTAGTTATCACCTAAAAGCTGATAATGCATCCCTTTAACTAAGCAACGTAAACGTGTTCCTCGGGTACATGACTATTAAGAGTGGATCAATTCAAAAAGTGCCAACTCTTTCCACATATGCAAATTTCTGAAAATAATCAAGAGCATATGTTGAGGGGGAGCATTTCATATAAAATCCAAAACCTCAAAGTGTTAACAAAAAATTTCACTCTTACACACTTTGAGAGATTTTCAATGATTTGGTTTAAAGGCATCAATAGGATAGTTATGGAGTTACAAGGTGACTAAGGATAGGAAAAACCGTCCTATGATCCGCCTAAACCGGAGGGATCTACCCAAGGACATCACCGATAGTTAGAAATTAGAAGTCCTTAGGTATGATATAACAAAAGGAGAAAAGAATGAAAGGAGAAAGAAGGGGTTGAAGAATTAAAAAGAAAATGAATGAAAAGGGTGAAAAGAAATAGCCCTCCATTTTATCAACCTTAGGTTAGACACCGGGTTCAATTCATATACTACTGGTCATTGCTAAGGCGACACCGGTATTGAAGATAAAAGACGTCATGGACCCAGTGACGCAATGCACCTAAACCTTCTTAGCCACTCAGGCATCTCTCAAAAGATGTTTGTTTCATTCTCACGGGGAACCAGTGTAATCTATCGATCATCTATTAGAGATGGTTGATATTGAAACAGGAGGCCCTCTGCTCCATGCCTCCGCATAGGAAACCAAATGTGCACTTATCGAGTCTAGAGCCACGAGATAACATAAAAGATCTCTTAGGAACACAAAAATCTTCTACACTAAGTGTCTTGCATCATTGGACACTAAGTGTAAATTATCGAGTCCTTCGCAGATCTTAGCAATCTGCCTTGAACGTTTATGAGGGATTTACTTAGGTATTTCTAGAATGATTGAACGGAAATCCTGCCAGGGTCTACATCAAACAGCCCTGACAGCAGGTCACTTCGGTGATTCCTTGTGGATTACGCTTAGTGTTTTCGATGGTTTCAAACGGTCTACAGTAGTGGGGTGATCTCCAGCGACTCACCTAATCGTGGGTGTGCGTATGCATGTCTGTGTAAGCCCTCTAGGGGGTATCCGATTAGGAACGGCCTTGGTAAGGATTAGAAGGAGTCTTCACACTATGCTGTTGACAAATTCTAACTCCAAACTTGTAAGTACCGGATGTTTTATTGCTAACTGTTTTATTTCAGGTACAACAACCATGCTGAACACCGGCTTCCACATGCTCATACTTACATCTCAGAAAGCTCTCATGAAAGATCAAAGCAACATGAATGCCAAAGGTAGATTCCATGCGAAAAGAATCTACAAAGTGATAAAGACAAACGATCTTAAGTGCAACACCGTCTAAAGAAGGATTCTACGTCAACACAAAGAATCTTCACATATGAAAAGAGAGCTCCTCATTTATGAAAGTTTCAACCGTCAAAGATGTATGAGCATGTCGGAATGATGCAGATCCACTGGAGTCAGAGAATGTGACGAATGGCAGATTACTACATCAGATCGATCACTATCACATCAACGACAAAGAACAATGAACATCCATACTATCTGGGGAGATTGTTAAGAACTAAGAACGATGAATCATTTCTATATAATCATTTTTGAGGACGTCTAAAGCCATGAATGCCACAACAAAAGTCAAAGTACCAAGACGTCCAGCAACCTCAAATGACCGTGACTGAACATCACTTCTTCAACAACCGATTCTTAGGGGGAGATTGTTAGAACCTAAGTTTTCAACGTTTCAATCAAGTCTCGGTTATTTCATCATTTGTAATAGGTTGCTAGTTTATTTATTTTATTTAAGAGAGTCATGTAACATGATAAGAGTCTAAACGTGTCCAATGGGCTCCAAGCCCATTCGTTTAGTAAAGGAAGGAGAGAGGGAGTGTTGCCCTAGCTCCTCTCCTATAAATAGGACCTCATGTATCCATTCTCTCTTGTTGGTTATTTCAATACACTAAAGAAACTCTTGCACTTTTATTCTTCATATTTGTTATAAGCAACCAAACTCGATTTCTCATCTCATTTCTACCAAATCTATACTTGTGTTTACAATATGGTGACCTAACAAGACTCTTACTCGATAGTCCTAGGAATTCGCTAACCCTTACTCGAAAAAACCTACACCTTACTCGATAAGAACCTAAGATACTCGATAGATGTCTAAGATACTCGATAAATAACGAACAAAAACACCCTCGAATGAATCCAAACAGCCCCTAATCGATGTTGTTTTTACCAAATCTAACCTAAAACAACCTATATTATCCCTTGCGATTGATACCACTTGTTAGGTCACCATTTTGTAACATAAAACATATAATCTTTAGAGATAGAAAGAGAGTAGAGAGAGAAAGTGGAAGGAACTCTTGAAAGATGAAATGAAATGAACTTTGATATTCCTAAGAGAACCAACACCCTCCTTAGAGGGTTTACATTACTATTTATAGGGTCTAGGGCTTACATGAGTTTCCATTATTGTCAATATTGCCCCTTAGACTTTATCCAAACATGTAAACATGAACTAAACTTATGTAAACATGAGTAATACTTAATTAAACAATATATGAAAGCAACCTATTACAAAACTTAATGACCGAGACTTGATATTAATAAAACATGTTCCTAACAAAGACGTCGCCAAGGCGTGAGGCATGGCCTCGCCGCCACGAAATGGATCATGGCGGCTGTTCTAGGCGTAGCGTGGAAAAAGGCGAGAAAAGGCGCACCTTTTTGAACAATTTTTTTTAAACCAGTATTTGGAATTGGGGAAATTATTAAAAAAAGTATTATACTTGCCACCCTTTCATCTTCTGGGTAGCGAACTATTTTTTTTCATTTTCAGGGTAATAAACTCGTCTTTTTTTCATCTTCAGGGTACTATGTGACTTGCTCAACCGGTAGCAAGTTACACCACTACCCAGAAGATGAATTTGTGGCAAGTATAATACTTTTTTTTATAATTTGTCCTACCGGTAAATCCTTAGTTTATATATCCCAAGTGTTTAGGTCACCGGAACACCACTGCCACCAACACGAACACACTACCACCATTTCCTTGATCTCTACATTATTTCCATTACTCGGGTACCCTTCACGGGCTGAGAAACATCTCTATCACCACTCGTAACTCAACCACAGCCAAACACCCACCACCGAAAAACATCTCTCTCTCTCTCTCTCTCTCTCTCTCTCTCTCTCTCTCTCTCTCTCTCTCTCTGTTTCTCTCTTTTGTTGATCGAAGATCCAAGGTAGATAATCTGTGTACTTTCGAGGGTATTGGAGTTTAATAACGAATAAAAACTAATAAAAATGTAATAAATAATGGTTTGGTATCATTGTTGTTGTTGTGGTAGTTTTTGGTCGTGAAAACAGTGGTGCCGTGAGTTTCAAACTCATGGCCAAACAGGTTTTTGGTCCTTGTCGTGTGCTATTATGTTGGTGTCGAGAGGAATGATTCGGTATGTATGTGAAATGTGGGATGTTTCGGGTTGCAATTAAGGTGTTTGATGAAATGTGGGATGTTTCGGTATGTTGGAATACATTTATTTCGTGTTATTTACATGATGGGAAGTAAATAACGGCTGCTGTTGTGGCAGTGGTGGTGGTTTCAGGTAGAAATAACGGCGGCTGTTGTGATGGTGATGGTGGTTTCAGGTAGAAATGACGGCGGCTGTTGTGATGGTGGTGGTGGTTTCCGGTAGAAATAACAGCGGCGAATGGTGGAGATGATTGGTTTTTTTTTTTTTTTATTTATTTTTTATTATTATTATTATTTTAATTATGGTTTATGTGATGAGGAAGGAGGAAGAGAGAGGAAGGAGAAGGTGGGTGGTGGGTTGAGGTGGCCGGAGCGGCAGTGGTGGTCGGAGTGGGTGGTGATGGGTAGGGCAAATTATAAAAAAAAGTATTATACTTGCCACAAATTCATCTTCTGGGTAGTGGTGGTGGGTGTCTTCCGGTTAACAAGTCACATAGTACCCTGAAGATGAAAAAAAGATGAGTTTATTACCCTGAAAATGAAAAAAAATAGTTCGCTACCCAGAAGATGAAAGGGTGGCAAGTATAATACTTTTTTTAATAATTTCCCTATTTGGAATTTGCGCTATTTCGTATTTAGGCCTTGTAAATATATAATAAGTATTAATCTAAATGTCTAATATAGTGGTATAAATGTATATGAAATATGATACTATAACATAATTGATAAATCTATAAATATTTTTTTACCGCCTTAGTCATGCCTTAAAGAACGTCATGGCTTCGCCATGGCGCGTAAGGCATGAGGCGTGGCCATGCCGCCACGCCACGCCTCACGCCATTTATAACAATGATTTATATTGTGTTATTATGATGGATAAAATAGGCCAAAGATGTTGCCAGTGGAACCGGTCCGCTAGTTTGACCATTTTGGCCAAAATCATCTCTATCAGAAATAATTAGCATGAATCTTCACTTGAATTTTCGCTTAGATCATCCCTTAGAGGGATGCTTTTTGCTTGACTTTTTCCCATAAGGATGATCCATGCCAATAGTTTGTGATACGGATGGTTTCAGCCACAGTGGGCAAACCACATGCACACACGGATTTTGTAGTTTACTCGAACATTTATATCATCCTGATTAGTCGAATTAGTTTTTACGTATGTGATGTAAAACGTGATTGGTATCGGGTTGAGATGGTTATGATGTTGGGTTTCCCGTATTGAACGGTAAGGACCCATAGAAATGATTAAAAAATGGACAAGAGCATATAAAAACGGATGAAAACATATAAAACCGGGAAAAAAAAACGTATAAAAATGAATGAAAACAAATAAAAACTTCTGGATGTAAGATATTGGGGTTTGAAAATGTTAAGATGTTAGATAATGGATGTGAGAACATTGTACTTTTCTTTAAATTTGGTTGTATTGGTGAACCACTTTCTATCATCTGTTTGTTTGAATGTTTCTTGTTTGACCTTTTTAATGGTTTATGATTGAAATTGTATTTTCATTGATGTTTGGACAGTCAAACTATGTATGAAAGTGTATGTATAAAACAGTGCATAAAAATGAGTCTATAAAAACGTGAGAAAAATGTGTGTAAAATGTGTATAAAAACTTATATAAAAGCGTATAATAAAACGAATATAAAAGCGTGTATAAAAACCTATATAAAATTTAAAAGTAATTGGAAATGATATATTTTTTTTAAGAAAATCAAATTTTAAATTAATTACAAACAGTCGTTAGTATAAATGACTAAAGTTGCAATAATAAAATAAACGGTCGTTAATTTAACCGGCTCCGCGTAGGACTAGCAGGTTTAGCAAGTCACCGATACACAGAAAGGTCGAATTTTGAATGTTTAGTGATAGGTAGAGAAAAAAAATGGCTACGCACAACCATAAAAAATNTTTTAACAGCGGGTTAGTTGTTAGATGTTAGATGTTAGTTGTTAGTTGTTGGCTCGAGTTAGTGTCGCATCCTCGGGCAGAGATACCAACCGCGAGCCTCTCCTTAAGGGATAACCCCACTCCTATTCCCGATTCGCCTGATATCATTAGAGCTTTTGGTTCCCAAGTGAGGACTTCCCGGTCGGTCACCTAAACCGGTACTACTCTCACTTGGGCTCGCTTAACTACTTAAGCCTTTACCACTAGACCACAAGCCCAATGATAAGTTCTAATCTACCCATCAATTGCATAAACATGTTAAATTATTGCATTTATGAGATTGAAAGAAAAAAAGCTCATCATTAAACATAGAAATTGTACTGTACCTATTAGGACATCGGATCCAAACAAATTTCCTGCATAAGGATAAAATATTGATTGTTTATTAAGTTTGAAATTGAACATAAAGCAATGACAATGGGCCTGTTTGGTAGGGGATTTTTGGAGGAGCTGTTAGCTTTTTGTTACAAAAATAATCTCATTTAAAATAAAAGCTCCGTTTGAATACATTAACTTCAAGCTTTTATGTCAAACAAATAGCTCTTAAATGAAAAGCTGATTCATGAAGCTTTTTAAACTTCTTACAGCTGTTAAAAATTTAAATTACTGATATACCCTCTAAACATTTATTTATAATTATAAATATGTCTTTTTATGTCCTTTTACATCTTATAATTACATTTAACAGCTAACTTACAAAACACTTTTATTGAAAAAATGCTACAGCTTGTAGCTCATATTAACAGCTTACAGCTTACAGCTTACAGCATACAGCTTACAGCTAATTTTGCCAAACATACCCAATAATGATATAGACTAATAAGAATTGGAACAGATACGACACACATTTACGTTTTATTGGCAGACTCTATTTCATGCTTTAAATAGTTGGATTACAATTTACGTTCAGCGTGTATATTGATATGTTATCTAAAAAAAATGGTGCAAATTACATACCAATCAGAATAGAGGTGCACTAGGCCCGGTTCTTAAAAGATACAAAGTGAAGCCCAATTCTAGCAAAAACAAAACTGTCACTTCAAAAACCACAAATTACACTTGGGAAACTCACTCTGAAAGCTTTAAGACATACATGCTACATCCCTTTAGATATCTGTTTACCTTCAATCTTTGAAAATAATCAAAATAAAATGAGTTACATGGACCAAAAAGATGTAGTAACTAAATCATAAGTTGGGGCTTAACTTTGTCTTTTACAATTACTAGAGTGACCAACTCGGTTGTTGTATTTAATAGTAATGCTTAGGAAGGTTTATATGTTACTTAGACGATATTAGGGTTTTAATTGGATCTAGTAGAAATAGAGTTTAAGATTATAGTTAGATTAGGAAACGAGTTGCTTGGCGTGCAAGGCAAGCATGTAACCATCCTATGAAATTCAAATTCCATAGGGATTGTACCCCCTTATCTTTATAAAAGGAAGTGAGGATGGATACTAGTTTGTACATTCTTCATTGCTCATTCGTTAATTAATAAAATGTAACGTTTGGGGTCACTTGTGTGGTTACATTGAGTCAATATTCTTCGCTAGCTTACAAGGTTTGTTGGTTTTTTATCCCACAATTCGTATCAGAACCAAGGTGATGTTTTTTCTTGAAGCTAGGTCGACTCAGAGGTGTAGAATCCCAATAAGTAGTCTCTTCTCTTTCTGGTTCATCGGTTTCTGCGTGGCAGTGAGAGATTTGACATTGCAGATTTGTTAACCGTTGGATCTTTTGAAATTCGAATTATAGGTTGAAGACAGATAGATCTAGAATCTCACAGGAGGGATCTTCAATTGTAGGTCCCTAGAGAGAGATATCGATGGTCAAAGTTGTTGGTCTAGAATCTGAAGGTTCTATTTAAAGTAGATTTCGATCAAGGGTTTTAAGATTGTCGAGTTTTTTGCAAGATTCTTGGGTTTTATCAAGGTTGGTATTGCAAAGGTCTAGTCCGGGAAGGTTCAAGTTTTAAAGTGTTTGTACAAGGTTGAATCTTTATGCTTCAAGGTGTTTTTTTATTTTCTAGTGTTGATCAAGTTTAAAGGGTAAAAAGGCTTCATGATTTAGTTGATTATCTAGGATCTTGAATCGTTGGAGTTTGAAGGTATCCGCGGTTTATTGGAGATCAAGTCTTGGTGATGCATGTAAGACAAGTAAGGTTTAGCTTTGTCTTGGGATTCTAGAGAAGTGATTACTTGGAGTACAAGGTATATCAAGGTTGTAGACTTGAGGTGGAAAGATCGAAGCTTTAGGGTTTTCTAAAGGTTAATAGATCAGCTTTAGGCTTGTTAAAAAAGGTCGAGTCTTTAGGGTTTCTAAAGTCTTAAATCAACTTGACAAGGTTGAAACAAGGTTAAAGAAGAATGGCTAGTACGAGTAGTAGGTTTAACATCGAAAAGATCGATGGGAATAATGTACAAAATCATGGAGGTTTAAAACAAGTTGGTTTAAGCAACTTGATCCTAGTGTTAAAAGGGAGTCCATGGAGTACATGTTCAAAATCTTGTTTGGTTTGAGGTGGAACTGCAGGGAGATTGGGAGATCGTGAAGCTGAGGTTATTGAGGATAGTAGCAATTACGATGCAGTGGCTCAAAGGCAGCCGGAGGTTAACCAACTTGAAGAAAAGACAAACACTAGTTGCTTGGTAAAAGAGCATAAACAATTACACCTTGGGAACTTGTGTACCTGATTAAGAGGGTGCAGAGGGTAATGCTACTAGAAGGAAGAAAATGAGGTCTAAAGAAGCTAAACTCGGGAATTTACTTGGTACAAGACCTGGTTAACAAAGTGGACCCTAGTTCGAGGTTCCAGTTATGGATGGATATGTTGAGCATCGTCAGTGTCTAAGTATTACTCCTAATGTGGAAATTATTATATGTAGTAGAATACTTGGGAGGGTTAATTATATGTTACTTAGACAATATTATGGGTTTAATTGTATTTAGTATAAATAGAGTTTAGGATTATACATAGATTAGGAAATCCTAGTTGCTTGGCTTGCAATTGGCAAGCATGTAACCATCCTATGAACTTCGGGGATTCCATAGGGGTTGTATACCTCCTCGTATCTGTAAAAAGGAGGTAAGGGGGATGATAGTTGTACATTCTTTTTCCTCATTCGTTAATAATACAATGTAATCAAGTTAAATGTATTTTTTTTTTTTTTAGGATCCATTATACTTAAGTATCTTGTTAAATGCCTCGATCTGTATTTGTTCTTGGTTTTGTATGGAAATGCTTTTCTAAAATAATAATAATAATAATAATAATAATAATAATAATAATAATAATAATAATAATAATAATAATAATAAATAAATAAATAAATAATACTGTACAATGTAATGTTTGGGGTTAGTCTTTATTGGCTCGAAGCTCTTTATTTTTTGTTCGATGAACAGATCCTTTTAATGATTCAAGAACTAATAGCTCCATTGTAGAATTCAGACCTAACCATTAAGTAAGAAGGGATGGGAACGATGGAACCTGTGAATTCAAAAGATTCTAGTGAAAATGAATTCGAACGTTTCTTTGTTTTTTATCCAACAATCGGTACAATCAGTACAACTTAATATTGTGGAAATTTATTTAAAATTTTATTTAAAACGAAATCAAAAAAAAAAAATTTTTTTTAAAAAAAACAAAAAAAAAAGAAAAAAAGAAAAAAAAAAAAAAAAAAAAAAGAAAAAAAATAATATAAAAAAAAAAAAAAAAAAAAAGGTACATATTATTGTTGTAACTTTTGTATTTTCACAAATGAAATTTCCACGTTTTCATGCAGGTTCCTTGTAATTTCCTATGGAGTCAAGAAGTAGCTATAAGTCACTATCTTTCACAATTTTATTAAATTATAGTCTACATTGACACCTTATTTTTTAAAGAAAATTATTTGAAGTACAAATTTTTTGACTATTTGACGTAACAAATGGTGTTTCGATGTTTCTCCTTCACTTTTGAAGAAAACGAAGAGATCGAATATGACACAAGAACTGAAACAGATACAACTGCTACACAAACCTTTCATACTGCTTGTTCGGATCTTAACAGGTCCGTACCCAGTATTCATGCAAAGGTACCAGAATTCTCAAATTTGGCTGAGAAACCAAGCAATCTGAGGGTTTTCAGGATTTCTGAGCTCAAGGCCGCAACTAAAAGCTTTAGCAGGGCTTCGATGATCGGCGAGGGTGGATTTGGATGTGTGTATAGGGGTGTGATCAAGAGTTTGGAACCTCCTTTTGAAGATATTCAGGTTGCTGTGAAGTACGCCCATGGGGTATTGCAGGCAAGTAGTTCCTTAGACTTTATCTATATCAGATCCAATATGGGGTGGTTTAGATTGTTTACTTAAGTAGCTTTGAGCACTTAGATAGAACAAACTGACTGCTTGTATTGACACACCAGTTACATAGTTTTATACTTTGGAGCATGAAAGTGATTGCTTGAATATGACCGGTTAGTAAGAGAAGAGAGATAAGTTGTTTTGAACAAGTAACCTGAGAGGCTGAGACCTTATATTTTAAGTTAACGAGATAGTTGAAGTTGTTTATTTAAAACAACTAATTGCACATAATCCTTTCGGTACCTTCTCCCGCTCATTTGATTTCTAGAAAAAGTCTCAGCCTAAATATCTAAGAGATATTTTCGAGTTAAACCATGTTGGTTAAATCAGAGAGCTATACGATCATCAGGCATTGTCAATCCCTGATGATCCTTTTTTCTTAAGTTTCTAGTTCATATGCTTACTCTAGCTAGTACCGCATCAGCTAGCAAGGATATCTTTCAAATATATTTTCACTTTATTCTTATACATATGTAAATCTTCTTATAAAATAGCAAAGAGGTATTATTATTGATTGTGTTTTGTGTGATTTATGCATATAAGAAGATTACATATGGATTTATAATAAACATGTAGTTTAATAGATAAGCAAGCACAATCCTAAACCTAATGGACTCAATCCCACAATTAGACTTGATCCACTAATCTAATCATCTAATTTTCTGAAGTTGCTCGCTGATTTCATTATTAGTGAGTCTTTTATACTTATTCAAATTTATGTTGAAATAGTCACATACCATTGTGGACAGGTTTCTTGCCAACATTTCTTGACTTCATTATGTGTTTGAAGTTTACCATTATGGTTCTGATTTGTGTGAATAAGTTTGCAAAAGATGAAATATAAATGGACAATGTAATTTGCTGTAAAGATGTACTTTATTGATATTGAAAAGTTAATATGTTTTCTGAAAGAAAACATATATATACACATCCAAACGACATGACACTTCCTAAACGACACAACTATCTAAATGGCAGTTATTTCCAAACGTTGCAACCTTTGGCAAATAACTGTCATACCTAATTAACCATAATAACTGTCAATCGGGTTGTTGGGTGCCTACTTTGACCCATACAACAAACTAGAATTCGACCCATTACTTATTACAATAATAAACAAACTATAGTCTTAAATAAACTATATACTAATTTAATCTCTTTGATTTTAAATCCATTACAGGGTCTACATCTCCCCTCTAATGATTTAAGATCAAAGTTCTTGAGTGATTGCTTCCTTTTCTTCACACAATGACATCAAAGTCACTGTTTCCTTCACTGCTTGTTCCTTCTTGTCTTTGTTCTTCACTGTCTTCAATCCTAACACCAAGCCGGTTCATCTCTTGTTCTGCATGTCCATCCCTAACTGTTCTACCATCCAAGCCTTGTGAGTTCCTCTCTTCTGCAGTCCAACTGCTTTCACCCACTTCATTCTGTGACTTCTCTATCCATGGTACTTGAGCAGTGTCATGGTACACCATAACCATATCTATGAATCTTTTATAGCAGTCTTGCATTGCATCTGCTTCCTCAGTTGTTAGTCCCTGCAATTGGGCAATGGTACTCGATTTGCCACTTAGTGTAACTGCAACATAGCCTCCAAGGCTATCTACCACTTTATGTAAACCAAGCAGGTTTATTTTAATCACTCCAATAGTTGGTGGAATCTCATCTAGATAATCATAGTTGAGATACACCATGTAGAACCATTTCAACATATCAACATACTTCCTACTGAACACATCCCAATTATTGCACGCTATGCTATCCTTTTTAAGCAACTTAATGAAAGACATAAACCTGTTGAAGGAATTTACTTTCAAAGCATATAGTGTACCATTCCAACTTATGAAATCATCATCAATATAATCATTGGGTATCCTTTCTGTCACAACTCAGTTCTTCCAAGCCTTTAACCAGGGAGCATTCTTCCTTTGAATCCAGTGATTCAAAGTATTCTTTCATGTATTTATTATGGTCTGCAATTGCATGCTTTGGCTCCCATATTTGTCCAGTTCCTTCTCTTTACCAGCCCTTTCCTCATCAAACATATATTTGATGGTGCACTTGTGATTGTCAACTTTCACCATGTATCCCTGTTCTTCCAAGATATCAAAACTCAGAATATTCAATGATACCTCAGGGGTATATTGAACATTTTGAATCACAACTTCACCCTTCTCTGTACTCACAGCAGCATCCCCAGTACCATAAGAGAATATAAATTTTCTCTCAGTCTCGTCTCTCCCAATCATCTTGAACTTATACTTGATTCTTTTAAACAGTTTCCTCCTAGGGCAGAGATGAAACTTGTATTGGTTGCTTACATACCATATATCATTCCATGACTTGTTATCTGTTCCTTCAATCATGTAGTCACCAATTACATGAACAACTTCAGGGTACTTAACCTCTTCTTCAAGAACCTGTGATGTAGTGTCTGGTTCTTGGTTTGATTCTGCCACTGCAATCTTTTTCCTACACTCACATGCCCAAAAGGCATGTCCCTTCTGTCTGCATATATAGCATCTAGACTTCTTTTCTCTTTTTGTTTTCTCAATTTCTTCTTTCTGTTTTCCTTTCATCCTGGCATCATTATATGCCTCATTCTCTAGGACCTTCTTCACAAGCATTTCCTTCCCCTTGGGAGAAATGCTTTTTCTTCTTGTGTTCCATTGGTAAACACGTTTTGGTGTTTCTCTGAGTAGGTATCTTCCAGTGTAGAATCCACTGTCAATTTGTGATGTTGGCATAACCCATGGTCGAGAGCCTTGGCTATGATACCAATTGTGGACAGGTTTCTTGCCAACTTTTCTTGACTTCATTATGTGTTTGAAGTTTACCATTATGGTTCTGATTTGTGTGAGTAAGTTTGTAAAAGATGAAATATAAATGGACAATGTAATTTGCTGTAAAGATGTACTTTATTGATATTGAAAAGTTAATATGTTTTCTGAAAGAAAACATATATATACACATCCAAACGACATGACACTTCCTAAACGACACAACTATCTAAATGGCAGTTATTTCCAAACGTTGCAACCTTTGGCAAATAACTGTCATACCTAATTAACCATAATAACTGTCAATCGGGTTGTTGGGTGCCTACTTTGACCCATACAACAAACTAGAATTCGACCCATTACTTATTACAATAATAAACAAACTATAGTCTTAAATAAACTATATACTAATTTAATCTCTTTGATTTTAAATCCATTACAGGGTCTACAACCATTAGAGACTCTAAATTGGCCTAACAGTTATATGATCTTCCCGAGCATTCCTTACAGAGAACAGAATCATTTTGCCATTTGAATTTTTCACATAACTTTATCTCTAATTTCATTTTCAAGAGCAGGAACATTTATATTTACAATAGTAGGGTATTTGATTCCCCAATCATCAGGCCATTTCCAAACACCATCTTAAATCATTTGAGCTACAAAGATATTGATGTCAAGTCTTGCATTATATAGACTTCTATAAGTGACATGGTTAAATAGAGGACCACAATGAGGCCAGTTATCATTCTACATAGAAGTGTTATCACCATTTCCCAACTTACACACCAAATGCTGCTTGATTTGATCCCTTATCAGTATCACTAGCAAAATTCCTCCAACCCCAACTATCTCCCATATAACTTTGTACAGTCCATATACTTTTTCCTGATCAATTCACGATTTCACATCATTAAATAAATCACCTTTGAATTGTTTTTTTGTATATGGATTTTG
>LBNU01018279.1:0-12251 GCA_014162995.1 Artemisia annua | reverse complement strand
CTCCCTCCTCCCTTTTAACCAGACAACACCATCATCCCCGTCATCACCACCACCACACTCCACACCACCTCAAAAGCACCCTCCAACACATTCCCCCAACCCACTATCACCATTTCCCACATCCAATTCCCTACCTAACCCCAAATCACACCCTGGCAATCCTAAATCCCCACAACACTTTTTGGCGCCAAAATCCAACACACGGCTAGGATTAATCTTGGAGCAATTGAATGACTGGGATTTGTTCGCGAGGTTCAAGAGGGCATTTTGAAACCCTAATTCCAGAGAAAGAGGCACAAGAGGGCTCAATTTCTACCTACCACTTATGTAGTATAAATAGATTAGTCATGTAAGCCATATGGGCATCCTTTTCCTTTGTATCTTTCTGTTTTCAACTTAATTTACATTTGTAATTTCAATTCTCAAGTTTAATTAAAGTTTCATTTAAGTTTATGCAAATTCGAATTTTCAAGTTACTTGTTGTTTTCTTTAAATGTTATTTAGTTAATCTCAGAAAGTTTCTTGAGTGTTGTTAAGGTTGTTTGAAATCAAAGAAAGCAAAAATTCAGAAAAGAAAAGAAAAAAAAGAAAAATACAAAGAAAAACTCAAAAATACAAAAAAAAATTGAAGAAGAAAGAAGAAGAAGAGAAGCAGTAGCATTAATGGATTATGGTTTAGAGTCTCATGGGAGACATTAGGTGTTCTTTTAGGTCCTAGTCCTCAGAATCATAAGCTTGGATGACAAGTAAGAGTTGTGATCCTCATTTTCTCATATTATTTGTTGATTGATATTGGTTGTTAAATCTTTGTTAAATCTGCTTGTTTTAGTTTAATATAGTGTAATTATCAGTATTAAGTCAATTAGTGTTGTTGATTTGCCCATTTACTTTGAAAATCTCAAAACAGTCCACATATAGGGGTGTTTGGTTTATACTGTTTGGCTTTGTTCTTGTTGTTTATTAGGGTAAATTTTGGTTTACGTAAGTCACCTAGGTTCATATTAGTGCAAATTAACCATCAGTTTGGTCACAATTAAAGAAAAAGTCAAACTTGGAAGAAAAATCACCAACAGCCTAATTTTTGTGGATTTGGTACATCAAATCCTTGATTTCAATATAAAACTAGTTTAGCTAGCTTGATTTAGTTTCTATTAGGTAAAATAAACATAAATTAATCAAATGGAGTCAGTGTAAATTCACCATAGTCAAACTTCTTTCAATTTTCACAAAGTCAAAAGGTTGCATACCCAGAAATGTGACAGATTTCAAAATCATGCACAAGGTTCAATTTTGATTGGAAATAGATAAAGTTTGTTTCTTTGTAATATTTGGCAGCTTGGTTATCAAAATCAAAAAGAAAATCACAATTTGGAACTCATTTACTCATTGGAAATCAGTCCTGAAGTGGCTTGTTTAGCCATCTGCCTGCCCTGCACCCAGCCATAATGTTTTTGACCCATTTTCATTAGGCCACAACTTGCTCAATTTTGGACCAATTCCTATGATTCTTGTTGATTTAGAATCCCACTTAGGTTGTCTTGTTAGGTTTGTGTTAGGTCACCATATTGTAAACACAAGTATTGAAATGATAGAAATGAGATGAGAAATAGAGTTTGGTTGATTAGATCAAATATGAAGAATTAAAGTGCAAGAGTTTCCTTATGTAAATGAAATAACCAACAAGAGTAAGCATTACATGAAGGTCCTATTTATAGGAGAGGAGCTAGGGCAACACTCCCTTTCTCCTTCCTTGTCTAAACGTATGGGCTTGTGGCCCATTGGACATGTAATGGACTTACACTTAAACTTAAATAACATAAATAACTTAGCAACCTATTACAATGATTGAAATAACCGAGACTTGATGAAACGTTGATAAACTTAGGTTCTAACAATCTCCCCCTAAGGATCGGTTGTTGAAGAAGTGATGTTAGTCATGGTCATTTGAGGTTGCTTGACGTCTTCAGTCTTTGCACTTAGTTGTAGCATTCTTAGCTTTGGACGTCTTCAAAAATGATTATGTAGAAATGATTCATCGTTCTTAGTTCTTAACAATCTCCCCCAGATAGAATGGGTGTTCATTGTTCTTTGTTTGTTGATGAGATAGTGATCAATCTAATGTGGTAATCTGCCATTCGTCACATTCTCTGACTCCAGTGGATCTGCATCATTCCGACATGCTCATACACCTTTGACGGTTGAAACTTTCATAAGTGAGGAGCTCTCTTTTCACATGTGAAGATTCTTTGTGTAGACGTAGAATCCTTCTTTAGACGGTGTGTTGCTTAAGATCGTTTGTCTTCATCACTTTGTAGATTCTTTTGGCATGGAATCTACCTTTGGCATTCATGTTGCTTCGATCTTTCATGAGAGCTTTCATTTTGTTGAGATGTAAGTATGAGCATGTGGAAGCCGGTGTTCAGGATGGTTATTGTACCTGAAATGAAACAGTTAGCAATAAAACATCCGGTACTTACAGGTTTGGATTTAGAATTCGTCAACAGCATAGTGTGAAGACTCCTTCTAATCCTTACCAAGGCCGTTCCTAATCGGATACCCCCTAGAGGGCTTACACAGACATGCATACGCACACCCACGATTAGGTGAGTCGCTGGAGATCACCCCACGACTGTAGACCGTTTGAAACCATTGAACACACTAAGCGTAATCCACAAGGAATCACTGAAGTGACCTGCTGTCAGGGCTGTTTGGTGTTGACCCTGGCAGGATTTTCGTTCAATCATTCGAGAAGTACATAAGTAAATCCCTCATAAACGTTCAAGGCAGATTGCTAAGATCTGCGAAGGACTCGATAATTTACACTTAGTGTCCAATGATGCAAGACACTTAGTGTAGAAGATTTTTGTGTTCCTAAGAGATCTTTTATGTTATCTCGTGGCTCTAGACTCGATAAGTGCACATTTGGTTTCCTATGCGGAGGCATGGAGCAGAGGGCCTCCTGTTTCAATATTAACCATCTCTAATAGACGATTGATAGATTACACTGGTTCCCCGTGAGAATGAAACAAACATCTTTTAAGAGATGCCTGAATGGCTAAGAAGGTTTAGGTGCATTGCGTCACTGGGTCTATGACGTCTTTTATCTTCAATATCGGTGTCGCCTTAGCAACGACCAGTAGCATATGAATTGAACCCGGTGTCTGACCTATGGTTGACAAAATGGAGGGCTATTTCTTTTCACCCTTTTCATTCATTTTCTTTTTAATTCTTCAACCCCTTCTTTCTCCTTTAATTCTTTTCTCCTTTTGTTATATCATACCTAAGGACTTCTAATTACTAACTATTGGTGATGTCCTTGGGTAGATCCCTCCGGTTTAGGCGGATCACAGGACGGTTTTTCCTATCCTTAGTCACCTTGTAACTCCATAACTATCTTATTGATGCCTTTAAACCAAATCATTGAAAATCTCGCAAAGTGTGTAAGAGTGTAAAACTTTTTGTTAACACTTTGAGGTTTTGGGATTTTATTTGAAGTACTCCCCCTCAACATATGCTCATGATTATTTTCAGAAATTTGCATATGTGGGAAGAGTTAGCACTTTTTGAATTGATCCACTCTTAATAGTCATGTACCCGAGGGACATGTTTACGTTGCTTAGTTAAAGGGATGCATTATCAGCTTTTAGGTGATAACTAGCCCTAATAACGAACCTGATGTTGTTAACATTCCTAAAAGGAAGTTAGACCCGTCAAAGTAAACAACTAGAAAGAGTTTCTCGAAACGGTACTTTCTAATCGGATAAATCCTTTCGAATTCAGACATTTGTTGTTTCGTCAATTCGTGGGTCAATTCTGAGTCGAGCTCGTACGAGATAAGACTATTTGACATCTTATTTTAATCACTTTCTTTTTCTCCCCCTCAAAAATAGCATATCAAATGTTGTTTTTGTAAACGATTTTGATTAAAATATGCCTTTTTGAGTCTTATGGGGAGAGATCAACAAGATTTGAAGATTTAAGAACGATGTTTTGTTTCAAGTACTCCCCCTCAAGCAAGTGATTACTTATTGAGGTGTAATACTTGTCTTTTGAGCAGATTTGAAAAATACTGAAAGGTTTGATTAAATCTACTCAAAAGTAAGAAGCTTTCGCTCCTTATATTAGGATTGTGGCACTGATGCGTACCACAGGGTCCTTTCTTTACAAAGTACGGGTTGTACACTGTTATGTGTGCACAAGCCGTAGTAATTACAAATCAAACAATATTATAAATATATTGAAATTTTTGTACCAGAAGTATGGGAGCTGAGCTAAGCATCGAAGACTGTGAACTTTGGATCAGGTCAGTGAAATGTCAAGACCGGAAATGATGGTCGAACACCGATATAGCTTTCCAACCTTCTGATCTGTTGTCGTCGATATAGCCTTTCTTCAATCGTATGGACAAAGTTTCTGATCATTCTGCGTCCATTAGCTTTCCACCTAGTTGCTCTTCCCTCTTTCAGCCTCTTCTTTTCATCCTCCAACCTTTCTGCTAACCCATTACGAACTCGTTGAAGTGTGACATCACAAAACTTCGGAATCTCATCGAACCTCATGAAACGAAGCAAATTCTTGCTGTTGAGGTAGATGACTCCAAATGCCGGTTGTTGTACGAGAGAGTATTGTGACATCCCGGTGATTTCAGGAATCAAGAGTTGTGGTTCAGTAAGGTTGATGGTGTTCTGATAACTTTCCACTCCCAACTGAAGATCTTCCACTCTTTCTTGAACAATTAATCGTCTGATGTGAATTAGGAGAGATGCGATGAAGTTGTACTGTGTGTCTTGTTCAAAGTTGAGTAGCTTTCCTTGAACTTTTAGTAGATACATATCTTCAATGTCGTTCAGGTTCAAATCTGGGAAGTCTGCTTCACAAAACTTGTACTTCTTCTCGTCTGTTCTCTTGACGATGATTTCTTTCAAGAAGGCGTAGTTGAATTTCTTCTCTTCCACGATCTCCAGTATGGCAACGATACGAAGCGGTTGCTTCACATTCTCACTAGACTTGAGATGTAGTCGGTGGGTGTAGCCAAGCTTTCGTTTTTCCGGCCAGTGTTGAATACCGAGAAGAGCGTCCCTGTTGTATTGGACAATTGATTTGCAGTAGATTGGTGCGTGCTCTTCAATGTCTGGTAATTCATATCGGGCGGCTGGAATTGAAAGTGTGAGTGAGGATGCATATCGTTCCTTGGAGGTCTCGTGTGCATGCTGAAGGTATTGGAAGTCGTTGTTGAAGAAGCGTCGGTAGGGGATCTTAGGTTTTTCTGGAAACCCAAGTAGAGGTAGTGGTTTTGTCCAGTCCGTGAAGTAAGGTTTCTTCGTTTCAGTATCGACATTCGATTCAGGGTTAAGCCAGTCGAACGAGCCAGATAAAGCACAGGCTATGTTCTCCATGTGGTAGTCGAGTTCTACTTTGTTCCCGGATCTCTTTTTGAGAAAGTCCATTGCTTCACGATTAATCCGCTTCAGTTCAGTCTTTGACAACCTTTCAACTTGTAAACCTGACATAATACTCTGAGTCATCTGCAAAGTATTACCCGGCAATGGTTCGTCGGTCTCAAGCGGTGGTTGTGCTTTGATCATCGTTGTCAGCCAATCAGAGTCATGAGCTTCGTCCACATCTAGCCATGAGAATTGAGTAGTCTTTTTCTTCTGCTTCTTTGACTTTGAGGACTTCTTCTTCTCTTTTGGAGACGATGGACCGGTTTGAAATTCAGGAATTTCTGATTCGGGTATTGCTGTTTCTGGTTCTTCCTGAGTGTCAAACGGTTGAAGCATGAATGGTGCCTCTGATTGTGTCGGTCCGGAGCCGGATGCAGGAGCTCTTTGTTTGGAAGGAGGAGCCTTAGAAGTCTTGTGGGGCTGCTGTGATGAAGATGGTGCTTCTGACTTCTTTGACTTCTTGCTTTTCGGATCTGAGTCAGGATCATCATCTTTTCTTTGTCGTTTGTGTTTACCGGCAGCTTCCTTGCAAGATTCTTTTGAGGCAATGGCTTGAAGTGCCTCGAACATCGTTGATTCTTCAGGTGTCTTATCCTCCTTGTTTCTAAGCTTGACAGCTAACAGTGTTTGTAGTTGTTCAGTAGATAGGTCTTCCGGTGGTGGAGGATCCCTGTTAGTGCGAAGGTAAAATGGAGTTGACTCAAGCATTCTTTCAATGTTGTGCTTGATCCTGGTATTCAACTTAGAACGAATCGGCTCAATAAGCGCAAACACAGCCGGTTCAGTTATTGCAGTGAGATTTTCGTTGAGATATTCAGTAGTGTACTCCTTGATTATCTCGTCCATGTCGGCATGTAGAGCTTGGTTGACAAGTTCACTCGCATCCTGAAGATCTTTGACTTGTGAAGTCAAAGTTTTGACCTGTTGTGAGAGCAGTTGTACTTGGTCATGAAGATCTCCAGTTGGCTGTTGCGTCTCCTTCTTTTTCTTCTTTGCTAAATCAAGAGCTTTCTTGATCCGCTTTGGTTGTTTTCTTTGCTGGTGGTGGTGGTGGTGAGTGATGTGATGATGATGATGAAGATGATTTGTGCTCGGGTTCTGATGGAGGAGGTGAGGGATCCCTTGGAGGTGTTTCTTTTGGAGTCGGGGGATTCTTTGAAGATGAGTGCGGAGGACTGTTGATATATTGGTCAGTGTCAATGAGGTCTTCGTCTTGATCGAGTCCACGAAGTAGTCTATCCGTCTCTTCTTTGGCTTTCCTCTGGATTTCCTCGTCTCTCTTAACTTTAGCAATGAATTCGGGTGTGATGTACTTTGTCTGCTCTTGCTCTTCCTCTGTAGCTTCTTCCATAACGATGTTCCCTTCAGTGTCACGTTGTTCGTTTTCGTTCTAAGGAACTATAGTGCTACTTGAGCCAGCCTCATGTCCTGGAAGATTTGTCGGTGTTTGATGAGGTTGTGGATGTTGGAGATTGAGTAGTATAGCTGCCCTGAATTCTTTTTCTTCCTGCTTCTTTTCTGCCCTGGTGTCGACAATGATACTCTTCAGTTTACGTTTGTCTACCAGTGGCTCTGCAGTAGTTTCATCTTCTGCTTCGTCATCATTGATGGCAATTCCCGTGCCTTTTCTTTGTTCTTGCTCAGCAGTTTCCTTGCTTAATTGTTTAGTCAGTTCAAGCCCTGGAAACTCTTCTTCTTCATCAAGTTTTTCTTCTTGGTCATCTGGAGCCTTTGATATTCTTACATAGTCTGCTTCGTCATCAGATTCGGTGCCGAACTTAGAGTCGGTTTCCGTTTCAGATGATGAAGCTGACGGTTCATCCTGAGGAATCTGCTTAGGTGCAGCTTTCCTTCTTGGTCTGGTGGGTGGCTTTTGAGCAGGCTTTGGTTGTTGGGAGGTTGTAGTACTGCTCGTGCTACCGGATTTGCCACCCCTCTTGCTTCGGGTTCGGACAATAGATGCTGGTTCGTCTTCTTTCTCATTGAAGCCAACTCTCCCAGCCTTGAATGCTTTATCATAGATTTTGAAGTTCTGAGTTTTTCTGATTTCGTCATCCAAGAAATGATCTGGGATTCTCATGCCTTTGGTTCTTGGAATGAACCTGATGGACTTGACAAATGAAATCTTTGGGTCTTCATTAAATATGTCTTTTGGTTCCGTCCTGTCGTGCATCCTCTTGATGAAGTCAGGGGTTTTCTCACATAAGTATGCTATGAGTAGTTTGGTGAACCTAATGAACGGGATCACGGTCCTGTCACGATCAGTATGAATGTGATGGAGCATGTCGCTCATTATTGGTGCAGCAAAGTTAATCGGTGTCATGGTCATCATTCCCCAGAATACTTGCATGTGTTCTACCCTTGGATGCTCATGACCACTCCTTCTTCCTGAGATGGATCTGACAATCAGCATGTAGAAAGTTCTCCATGGTTGCGGCAGATATTTGACATTGAATTTTGAGAGAAGTGTGAGTGATTCATTATCAGGAATATCGTATCCAAGATCAATGAAGTAGTCAAGGATTTCCAGTTCAGTCAGCATCGGATGATATTCGTTGTAAGTTGGTAACATGAGAGCTTCACGAAGAGTATCATAATCAATGGTGTATTGTTGACGGTCCAGCATGACGGTAAAGGATTTGTCGTCCAAATTGGCCTTAGCAGTGTGCCAGAACTGATGGATGTAGAAGATTGGTACAGATGTGGATTTGGTGAGCAAAGGCTTGCATGGATGAGCCAGAAGAATGTTCTTGACAATCTTGCATGTGTCATCAGGTATACTAAGTTTGTTGAAGTCGATGCGAAGATTGTTCTGATCTATGCCTACATTGTAGTCAGCAGGGAGGACTTCACCAAGTGCAAGTAGTGGGAGGTTCTGTTGTTGTGGAACTGATTCAGAGTGTTGAGCCATTTGTGTTCTGAAAGTGTCATGTCATGAAATCAAACATCCAGATACGTTAGTTATTAGTCCGAGTTCACGTTTGATATTCAAAGACATATATGTTACAATCATGGTTCAGTTAATTAATATGTGAATAATAAAGGTATTATTATTAACATGTAACTTAGATGATATATCATTTAATGCACATGAGTTATTTGGTGACATGTTTAATAGCACAATACAATCACAAGTTAACTAACATTCTCACAATACACATATTCATGAGGATTCATTCAATATACAAGTTTTCGAAAAGTTACAATCACTTGAATACTCAAAAATTATGCAATACATGATCTCGAAAATATGACCAACAAAGTTCTCGAAAATTGTCACTAATGAAGATCTAGATAACTTTTGTGCTGGAAAGATCTAGATAAATTTCCATAGGAAAGATCTCGATAAATTTACTGTTCCAAAAGTTCTCGATAATTCATAGTAAAAGATCTCGATAACTTCATTTCATATTTTCTCGATAATTTATGAAAGATCTCGACATTTTCATTTTCTCGAAAACTTTATTGAGATATTTCAAAATCTTCCAAGATTTTCTCGATAACGAAAAGATCTCGAAAATTTGGAAAGATCTCGAAAAAGTTTAGGAGAAAAGATCTCGATAAATTTTCTCGAAAAAATTCTTATACAAGAGCGTATTTGGACTGATTTAGGAAAATTCCACGGGGAGACTGGTGAACTTGTAGTCCCAAAAAGAACGTAAGTTCACCCATCATTGACATTTCAAAATTTTGTTTCATTAATCTGGCAAAAGCGTTTGAGTACTTTTTGTTTGTAGAGCCAAAAATAATGTCATCGAATATGATCAGGTTCAGCAGCGGAACTAGTGGATATATCTGGTGCACGTGTCTCAAATGAATCATCGAACAAAGGAGAAAACAATGTTTCCAATTCTCGACGAGTTAGTGACAACGGTTCAGCTGAAGAATCTGGAAAGTTTAGACGGTTGGTTGCGGGTCCTAAGCTGTTTTGCTCAGAAGCCATTTCTGTGAGCTCATCGAAATTAGCATGGATAGTCTCCTGAATCTCTCTAGTACGACGGTTGTAGATTCTAAAACCTTTGGAGTTTTCACAATATCCAATGAAGATACCGACGTCAGCCTTTGCCTTAAGCTTTCCAAGATCATCACGATCATTATTCGGATAACAAAGAGATCCAAATACATGAAAGTGTTGTATGTTGGGCTTTCGTTTGTGAACAATTTCATACGGTGTGACTTTGTGACGTTTATTGATCATACAACGATTTTGGGTGTAACATGCGGTAGAGACGGCTTCTGCCCAAAGATAATCTGGTAATTGAGCATTAATGAGCATCGTTCGTGCGGCTTCCACTAACGTCCTGTTGCGTCTTTCGACCACTCCATTTTGTTCGGGAGTCCGTGCAATTGATGTTTGATGTTCAATTCCAACTTTCTCAAAGTATGCACGAAGAGTTTGATTCTTGAATTCAGTTCCATTATCTGTTCTTACAATTCTTACTGTGTTGCGAAGTTGAACCTGAATTTTCGTGAGAAAGGTGATTATCATTGATGGAGCTTGATCTTTGCTTCGAAGAAAGTAGACCCAAGTCCATTTGGAGAAGTCATCGACTATCACAAGTATGTATCGTTTCCCATTAATCGTTTGTACTCGCATTGGTCCACATAAATCCATATGAAGAAGTTGAAGAACATGATCAGTGCTCGGTTCTGGTTTGGTGGTGAGGTGTGCACGTTTGCTCTTTCCTTGTTCACAAGCGGGACATAGGTGATCTTTTGCATATCGGAACCTTGGAAGACCGTCAACTAGTTTATGGCGAGCAAGATCAGTCATAGTTCGGAAGTTGAGATGTGACATGCGTTGGTGCCATAACCAGGATTTTGTCGATTCAGCCTTTGAAAGTAGACAAATGGGAGAGGAAGCGGTCATGTCGGACATTGAAATTGTATAAAGACTGTTT
Source organism: Artemisia annua (assembly GCA_014162995.1). Lineage (NCBI taxonomy): Eukaryota > Viridiplantae > Streptophyta > Magnoliopsida > Asterales > Asteraceae > Artemisia > Artemisia annua. The sequence continues at coordinate 1,906 of LBNU01018279.1, read as the reverse complement.
CCACGTGTGCCGGACATGAGATCATTTCCTTGTAGATCACGAACAAAGCATGTTTTCTCCCTGAATGCAACTTCCAGATCACCATCACAAAATTGACCAACTGAAAATAGATTGTGACCAAGGCCTTCAACATAATAAACACGACTAATTTCGATATTCCCACTGACATAGTCCCCATAGCCCATAATTGCAGCGAAATGATCATTCCCGAATCTGACAGTACCAATGAACTTTGAGACAAAGTTTTTTAACAGTTTGAGATTGCCTGTCATGTGTCGGGAGCATCCGCTATCAACAATCCAGAGAACAATTTGCACCACCTGCATCACATGAAAGAGACGACGATGGTACAATGGTAAGGGTGGAACCCGAAGAAGTTGTGGGTTCCGTTGGGTTAGAAGCACACATGTTAACAATTTTAGGAATCCATTTAAAGTTATGTGTCCTTTGTAACCAACGTTGCCAATTCCAACTAGATTTAGCCTTCTTTATATCAAATTCAGTGACAGTTGGCATGATCCTAGAGGTATTGTTCGCAACTACTGGGTTGACTATATCATTCTTAGAAACTACACAAGGCATAAGTCCTAGCACAGATTTAGAAGCATTAGTGGGCCTAGATTTTCTGCCTAATGTACGTTTCTTAAGACGAGATAAAAGAGAATTTGCAACACATTTAGAATGATCACCAGATAACATACTCTTACGACAAAACACACATGAAGCATCAACTTTTAAAACATTCAAAGGTTCATCATTCGTTACACATAGATTAGAATTACAATTTGCCAAATCAGTATCTAAATCTAGTGCAGGATGAGTCTTATTCAAAGTCCTAGGGTGTTCTTCTACTTCAGAGGCTTCTAGTGTCTCTCTTCTACGTTGCAAAATCCTATTCTTCCTTTTCATTCGTTTATGCTTGGATCTGCTAACGCTATGAGTGGCAACTATTCCTGTAGAAGTGGAAGGATCCAAATTAGACTTCTTAGTGTGTTGTGCTATATTTGTTATGTCTAATGAGTACATTCCTGGAGCAATTACATTAGTGTTGACAGATTTTCCTTTTTCAAGCTTACGTATTTTCTCTTTCAACTCAATGATAATGTGCATTTTATCTTGAATTTCACTGTCGAGTTTTCGGTTAGAATAAAAATATTCATCACGACTCTTTTGCCAAAAATCTGTAACTTCTTGCAATTCTGCAATTTCCTTTTCATATTTCGAGATTTTACTTTTAAGTTCCTCGTTTTCGTTTTGAAAAGTTGTGGAAGTTTTAAGACTTTGTAATTCCAGTTCGAAATCAAGACTTTGGTTTTGACACCATTCAAGCTTTTTGTTGAGTTGAGAAATCTCATTTGAAAGTTTGTTTTGCACATCATCATTGTGTTTTCGGAGATTAACGTTTTCATCTTTTAATGTCTCAATTTGTTTAGATAACAACTCAACATCATCACAGTGATCATCAACAAGCATAGAAGTACCAGATTCATAAAGAGAATTCATAATCACAGAAATTATATCAGCACTAAGAACATGTTCCAAGAGTCGATCAGCCTCTTTTTGTAAAAAATGATTTTGACGTTTTTGATTTAAAATTGCTTGTTCAGATTCTTGAAACACATTCATCATAGATGAGACTTCTTTTTGGAGTTCCTGTTCCCAGTGGTGAGCACAATGACGCAAATGTCGTGCAATTGGTAAAAACTGTTTTTGAAAAACTTCTCATTTTTCTCTCTCATGAGGAGTAGTAATAGTAAAAACCGTTATTTGAGAGTTGCGTTCAATTGCTTCATCTAATTGTTCAATGTTATCCATGAACGTGTCGAAATACTTAAGTATACGACAACGTGTAGGAAGAGTTTGAAGTTTGTTATCATTTGGTAAAGGACCGTTTATTAGCACCACT